>LQNS02277216.1:6208090-6220454 GCA_001587735.2 Parhyale hawaiensis | reverse complement strand
ATCGCCAATGGAAGTAAATTTAAGCTTGATCTTAGACATTTTAGATCTTTATTATCAGTTACTTCATAGCCGGTTTAACGGCAAAAGTTAAGTAAGACGATGCTATAGGCCTGGAGCTCGGAGCAGCACGTCCGTCTCCTACGGAGTCAAGTCTCCTACGGAGTCTCACACCAATTTTGTGAGAGCGACCTTACACAAACTATGGTGTTAAGTTTTAATGTGCACTGTTAGCTTTTTGTATTTTATTTTCTACAACACAGAAGAAAAACTTCATCTAGTTATTGACAAAATATTTTAGCTTTCATTAGCTATTCAACATCTAAATCTAACTAAGTGTTTTTAGCTGTTTCGCTTTTTAAAATACTAAAACCTCAAGACTTAGTTAATGGCTAAAGAAATATAGAACTTATTTGTAGCTAATTTAACATTCTTTCAATATAAGTAGATAGATGACCCACGAAAACGTATTAAAGTTTCACTAACAGTAAGCTTCATATTGCTCCCACTATACGCATTTTTCCAAGAATATAGTTAAAATCTTGTGAACGAAAAAAGGCTTTTCTATAAAATCCCGTCCACTGGCTTGGCAATATTTATTATTATTCTATCTATAACCAATGAATTGAGACGCGTACCGGGTAAATATGTAACTACAATGCAGTTAACTACCTCTATATTACCGTGCATTTATGAAATGCAAAACTACTGAAAGATTCAATCTTAGTTGAATCAGAGCAGCAAGAGTAATTGCACTGCACTTCGCCTGGCCCTGCTGCATCCTAGGAATATACTAAGTATTTCACTCCTATTTTTTAACAAAATACGACAATCGTTTACTTTACGGCAATTGTACAATTACCGTGCGCTAAAATACTTTTCAATACTTTGTGAAGACCAAAATTTTTAGCAATACATAGTGCACACGTTGTATGGTGTACGAGTAAGTTTTCACTTCAGGCGCCAAATTTCTAGTAATGTCAAGGCGACCAGTTTCAATATCGGGCTCGAGTTTAATGTTTCCACGTCACAAAGAACTACCATAAGTCAAAGCAGATGTGGGGGAGCGTTTCACGCTCGGATGACTGCCCCACTGGCCCTGTCGGCTAAATCACAGAAGAGGTTTGAGTTTTTATGGCAACTTCCTGCGGCTTCGATCACAATCTTGTTTATTAAGCTCTGAGATAGAATTGTCGGACAATTAATTACCGACCCACCAAATATTAAGGATTTCCAAGAAGTACGTATCTGATGAAGATAGTATGAATTTATGAGGGACGCAGAGTAAGTTTACAAGGATAGTATAGGGAGATTTTTTTGCACTTACTTCTCTAGAAGACAAGCTTAGTACATACCGTATATCTATATCATATTATGATATATTTACCTTCGCCAAGGAGGTTATGTTTTCGTCGTGTTTTCTGTCTGTCACCAAGATAACTCAAAAAGTTCTTAACCGATTTGGACGGAATTTACAGGGATTGTTAGGTATGTTAGGAGGAACAGATGATTAACTTTTGGTGAAGATATGTCCATCTGTTTGTTTGTTTGTCTGCTTCATTTTTCTCAATGCCATAACTCAAAAAGATATGAATGGGTTTTTAATGATATTAAGATGAATTGTTAAGTAAATAATAAAGAGTAGTTGACCAAATTTTGGTAATGATCCGTTTGTTCGTTCGTTCGTTCGTCACTGTTTTTAATTTTGTGCTTGTTAGCACAATAACTAAAAAAATAATGAGTGGATCGTTGTGAAATTTGTAGGGGTTGTTAGTAACGTTGAAAGACATAAAAGATAAAATTTTGGTGCAGATCGGTTTGTTTGTATGGTTGACTCATGTTTGTCATAAAGTTTGTTTGCAGTTTAACTCAAAAAGTTATAAAAGAATCTTCAAGAAAATTGCACAAGCTGTTATTACTATCAAAAGACACAAATAATTAGCTTTTGAAGTTTATAAAAAGAAAATTATTGTTTCAGAGCCAATTTAATTTTTTGCAACCGTTGCCTCGCTTGGCGGAGGCATGCGCTCTCAGAGTGCTCTAGTTTAATATGTGATACAAATATATACAAGAAGAGGTAAATACCTACTATTGCTGAAGTAAACAGCTGCGTTATAAATTAAAATTACACGCATTTATTCACGAAAGGGTTGTAGTGCTAGAAGCTTGCATCGTATAATCGACGAAGGCCATCGTGCCAGGCTCTGTAAGTACCCTGGAGAACAAGCGCTTTAGTTGTTGATGTAATTCTTTCAATTTGTATTTTTATCAGTTCCACTTCTTTATTTCAAATATGAAGATTATATTTATCTCTCACATCCCAGTTTCAAGTAATCACGTGCTGTTTGCTGCATCACGAACTTTCTCCGATTAGTCATGTAATGCTATTCCTATTAGAAAGTTAAGTGAAAATATTAAAAAAAAAAATCTGATGCGCTAGCAAAGTTCCAGTTGTATATCTTAATTCATCATCAAATAATGATTTGGAGCTGTTGTTAAAATTGAGGCTAGTGGGAACAAAAATTTTCTTGTTCTGCGGATTGTATGCATATCTGAAACAGCTCCATATAGTAGTTGGAGGTAATCAAATCCTGTTCCAAATGTCCGTAGATTATGCACCAAGAGTTTTCTTTTAGCTACTGTACTGCGATTTTTTGTTTTTTCATCGACGTACGCGCTCTGAAAGTAAAACCAAGTAAATTTATTGAATTTCCAATGCATCATTATGACTATAAATCATGATCTGTGAAATCTTCCTTAGCTAAAAACTACTGCTGATGCAGAAGATTTTAGAAAATAGAATCACTGTGGCAAGATATAATTTTTCATAGTCTTGGAGGTAATCGGCTTGAGATTACAGCTTGAAATTCATTCTAAAGAAGGGAAATAGGAAGCCCGAGACTCTGCTTTGGTTTAGTTATATCTAAGCAAATTGGATTATCTTAATCCCGACGTCTCAATCAAAAACACAATCAATTTCACTTAGAAGGCCACAGACAATAATTCAGTAATCGCTGTTGTTCATTGAGAGTACACTGAAAGCGTCTTATTAATTAATTATTTCCGCCTCAATTCTGCTCGCTACCCTTTCATAATATTATTGAGAACCTAAAGCCTTGTATACATACCCCATATATCATTGTTTATTTCTTGCATATTTGAACCTTTTCATAGTACATCTTATAAAGAGGATTTCTGTCATATTGATGTTGTCATGATTATTGATCTTTGGATACATCATACATGTTGAATGATCAATTCGTTCTAAATGGACACCCACAGATAAAAAGAAGCCTGAAAAACCTTTCTCCAGTTAAGTGACAGCGTATGATATAGTTGATTAAATATGCAATCTTACGTCTTTACTGAGGCAATTTTAGCTACTACTTACGTCTCTATAGTGACGTAGTTCTTAGCGCATTCCTACGTCTCCACTGAGGCAGTTAGTTACTATTTACGTCTCTATAGTGACGTAGTTCTTAGCGCATTCTTGCCTCTCCATTGAGGCAGTTTTAGCTACTACTTGTATATCTACTATGATCTAGAGTACCGTTTTTCAGCCGCCGGGTGAAAGGATGAAAGGGATAAACTTTGAAGAATCCCAACGAAGGTCAAAATCACAGAGCTCAGTCCAACACAGCCTGAGTTAACGCCAGAGCATTACTAAAGCTCTGAGAACTCTGCCAGAGCTCAAAATTTATCTCCCTTCAAATCTGATATTCCTTCTCTACAGTCAGAGCATTACTAAGACTCTGAGAATTCTGACACAGCTCAGTTTTCAGCGCCCTCGCAGTGACTCATGCAGAGTAGCTCTTTATTTCTGTACGTCGATAAATATCGCGTCGGCCGCAGCAAGACTGAGAGCGAAAGCGTCCATTTGTAAGGTGCTGCAAGCAAAGTGCAAATTCCTCTTGTTAATACGACAGTGGGAGGAGACCATTGGTGGTTCGCTGGCTGGTGTATTTATATAGCCATGTTTCTTGCTGCTGCTCTGGCACTGTGACTATATTTGAGTGCCCCGTAATGGCGATCAGAAAAGAAGCAGCGGCGTGTGTCACGTGCGGAGAATTGGGTAACGTTGGCACAACGGAGAGTAAATGGCACGAACGAGGTGGTGCGTGAGCGGCGTGCCATCTTGCGTCTACAGTGACGCAGTTATTACTGCACACTTGCCTCTCTATTAAGGGGTAGAATTTAGCTACAAGTTATATCTCCATACAGGCGTAGTTCTTAGCGCATAGTTATGTCTCTATTGAGCAGAGTTTAGCTACTACTTACATCTTTACAGTGATGTAGTTCTGAGCACAGACTTACGTCTCCGTTGGAACAGTTTTAGCCACAACTTACGTCTCTATGGTGACGTAGTTGTTAGCACAGACTTACGTCGCCATTGGAACAGTTTTAGCCACAACTTACGTCTCTATGGTGACGTAGTTGTTAGCACAGACTTACGTCGCCATTGGAACAGTTTTAGCCACAACTTACGTTTCTATAGTGACGTAGTTCTTAGCACAGACTTACGTCTCCATTGGGACAGTTTTAGCCACAACTTACGTCCCTATAGTGACGTAGTTCTTAGCGCATACTTACGTCTCCATTGAGACAGTTTTAGCCACAACTTACGTCCCTATAGTGACGTAGTTCTTAGCGCATACTTAGGTCTCTATTGAGGCAGTTGATAGCTACTATTGACGTTTCATGCAGTTCTAATCGCATGCCTAAGTTTTGCTGATGCAGGTCATAATCTACACTCTATATCATTGTTATTGCAGTTACTACTACACACATGATGTCTGTACTGGCATACATATGATTCTTAGCGCGCTCCTCATACCTCTGTACTTTTAATCACACTTATTAGTTAGGGGACTATTTATTTTACCTAATTAAAAAATGGATATGTGGTTCATGTAAAATATTGTAGCACCCACAGGTATGTGCTGGTCGCTACAGCAATCACTGATATCTTTAAAAGGCGCTCTGCATATCCCTTGGACTTTTAGGTGAAATTTACCCTAGAATTTCACAGGACGGATTTACGGCACCCGAAACGATGACAAGAGAGAATCATATGTTGAGCCTTGCATTCAGTGCTGGGGATATGTTGGACCGCACGTAACGGTGAATTGGCTTAGCACCGTAAATGGAAGTAATTAAAGGACTAGTCAGGTGGATATATTCATAAGATTAGACGTTGCCGGTTGAAGATGAAAAACATACTATTGTCTATAAGATATTTTGCCTGTCTGTCTGTCTGTCTGGTGGAAAGAAGCGTACAATAAACAAAAACAAGACACAGTGAGGGTTCCTGCGATTAATTGGCTTTGGTGTCACCTCTCTGAATAGTTTTGCATGGGTTTAAAAAAATGCAAGTACGTCGAAGCCGCTGGATAATCCGTTTTAAAGAGCTACGGTTGAAGAGCAAAGTTAAAGTTTAAAATTGGATTCAACGGGACGAAGCCAAGGAACCTATCTGAACTTGCAGAGGAATATGATTAGCTTAGGTCGACTTGGAGAAGCCAATCGAACTTGCCCTATGTATGAACAAGTACTTTACATTACAAAATCCTATTTCCGTATCATTTTAAACAAATCTACCAGTGATTATTACTTAAATTTTTAGGGCGAAGAAGAAGACGTTTTATAACAGCATTCTAACAACTATTCCGTGAAAAGTCAGATAGACTTGTCCGGTTCACTGTTGTTGACCTAACACTCTTAATTTAGCATCAAAAAAGAGGGTCGCTAACTACAGACAACAACAAAGGAAGGAAGGAAGCCAGCCAGTCACGGGTATTGAGAATTAACTTTGCGTCATTCATTGTTCTCGGTACAGAGCGTGAAATCAGCGCCCGCCAGAGCTGAGCTTCAGGGAAGTCAGCTGATGGGCAGCGCAGATACTGCCCGCCCATCGGGTCTACAACTCCTGATGATCACGTCAGGGGCAACACTAAGGCATTGTGAATACTGTAGGAATTAATGCCAGTTTTTTTATCCGTAAATTTTTTTAGACATAAATGTACGACGAAGTTTATGTTTCACTGTAATTGTTAATTAATAATTAGGAAAAGCCCGTAAACGCTAATTGTTGCGAAGGTAAAAACATACATGAATGAGGCTAGATGGATAGATTCATGTTTCTCTCCCCATAGAAAAAGTTTTTAGCTCTTAATGCTCTGACAAGACCTATAGTTTATAAAATTAGTTAACTATAGAAGCATCGAACATCAGAAAATTCCCCATGTCTGCTGAGGCTTTTAGGAGCTGCGGAACTTTAAGAGTCTTGGCGCCTCCACGGCGACCTCTTTAATAGATTTTATATTACGTTATTGTGTCAAGAACTGGACCGAAAGTGTGATAAATGTCATTTTAGGTTTGGAGAGCAGTAGTGCATTTCTCGCTTCGGTTTCTGTATTAATGCTGTCATCTCGGCTGCAGTTGAACTCGGGTGAAAAATCTGCGAAGGATTAATGCAGTCTGAGGAGAGTCTCTCGGGAGCCCAGAGATATGTCTCATCTAGAGAGTGAAACCATCTGTCCACAGCGCAAGTTTTTTCTTGCCCTTATCGCCAAGTCGACAGCGTGCAATTAGTTTCATTAGTAAACGAAATCTTTTCTGGGCGAAAAATGGCACCATCAGTTTGCTGCTTTCAACATGCTATTATGTGACCAGAGTTAACAGGCATAGGGTTGAACCCAATATTATCCAATTTTATATGGCAACTAAACCACCTAGAAAAAAGTTGGGACCCTTGAAAAAAAAATCTACAAAATTCTAAGAGGGCGTCTTGCTATCTTTCATTTTCACTAAGGAGGTTCTGCAATGCACAGAATGCTTTAAGTAAGTCATATATCTGCCGGCAAAATTATCATTGAAGAGTTGGTGCACGTACTTACTTTCCACGATATCATATTTACCTTTATCCCACTGAAAGCTGGCTCTCAAGAAAACACTGTAGGTTACAGTAAGACTGTAAAACCAGTGATACCACAAAATACCTAAAATTTGGTGAATTTCATGTAACGGACGTGACGGTCGCATTTTTTGGAAAAGGTACCTTATAGTTTAGATAAAGAGCGTCAGGCTAGAATGGGGTAACTTTGGTTACGAAAGGAAAACTTCGTTGAAATGATTGAAAAGTAATTATTACAAAATCTAAGAAATTCAAGCACTTCAAGAAATCAGTATTTTTGAAGTCATACTGATACACATACATGAGTATGGGCCTTTAGTATACAATTTTACAGGCCAGCATGGCTTATGAGCGTACTGTAAACTATAGTACTAGTTTTTCGGATGCTGCTATTGGTAACAAAGAAATAAAAAAAGAAAAAATCGTGTATATCAGAAACCCTTCCCTAAGAATTATAAGTAAAAAAATATGTACTGCTATTTCCAACGGTTCTTAGGTTTTGCTTTTTTAAAGCTTTTGTGCTGATTTTATGTTTTACTTGCATGATAGTTTTGTTTAATCTATTTTTTTCAACAGCCATGTTATAAAAATACATCGTTTTTCTATATATTTTCCATGATCAAGTCCGAAAAAGACCCATTGAAAAAAAAGCGTATACTCAGCTGGTCTGGTGAAGGAGTTTATGCTATTACAATCGGAATTACGATCCAATCAATCTTTAGTCTCGTAAACCAAAATATGCAACGAAGAACTTAAATCACTGAATTGCTTTCCTACTACAGTCTAATTGATAATAAGATAACGTTAGCTCTGAAATAGTCATTTTGAGACTGTAAACCACTGGCTGCACTTGACATAAGGTACATAGTAATTTAAAACTATTGATGGATGTACCGTCAGTCACAAAAAAGCTAAATTACTAAAGTCAGTCTTACTCTTGAGAGTTTATGCAGATATCAAGCAGCGTGTTAGGGGCTGGGCCTCCATAACAGAGCTCTATCGCAAACACTCAAAAGAACATAATAAACAGAGACCCTCGTGCTACACTGCAGTCAGGCCTTGCCCCGCGCTGGCTGCTCCTCTATCATTCAAGGTATATCAGTAAGCGCATGTGTGGCTCGAATTAAGATGCAAAATGTCTAACGAACTAGCCAGTGTTTAATCAAACTCTATAATAAAAGTTGTTGTATAGTTTCTGTAGTTATATTTATCTCTTCATTATGCCCACTGATATCAACGACTTTTGAAAATGCATCGTTTGTTAATAGAATTCTTTGAACTACCATTTCCGATAATGTGTTTAGAAAAGGTTTAAAGAATTTATCATGCAATTGTATTAGCACTTGCTATTGGAATTGACAAAAAGTTATGTTTAACATCTAGTGGCTACGCAAATGTATCATTGTAAAATGTAACTCATAACTGTTTCAAATGGCTTTTGTGATATGCGGATACTGATGTACCTGTGGGTAATAGACTTATTTAAACTATCAATTAAACTTTTCATCACGCTTATAGCATTTTCATAGACAATATTGCAAATCCAATTTTTTATATACGTGATACAGATACGTCACTAGTTGAATCTCGACAACAGTTTCTGATAAATTTGAAAAAATTATGCCAATTTTCGCTTTAGGTTTTGGCAGCAAGGGATAGCAAGCAGCAGCTCTTTTGCAGAATTGAAACTGGTGCTGGCCGTACCTGAAGATCTTTCAGTTCGAAGACCATACAAAAAGGTACAATGTGTTTTCCGTGGTAGAAACACTAGATAACGAGCATGAAACTGAAACGAAAAAAGCTCATATATTATATTTCATATCGGTGTTGTGCTTCTAATGTGAAAAAGTTCAAATATATTTACGTGCTTCCTTGCCTCAATACTGAGAACGAAGCAGTTTTAATATAGATTTACAATTCTGGATAAGCTTCACGTGTTCTAAAGGATATACTACGAGTTGAAGTAAAATTAACTTTTAACAAGTAGCTACCTATATTTACATTTGCGGACTAAATTTACGAGCCGTTAGGAACTTATCACTGGTTGTGCGATTCTCTGCCGAGAGAGGAGCTAGATTCGTAAAATTTTTACTATAGATATGAGGAATATTTTTAGTTACTATTCAAATACTGAAATACTGTTTCAATTACGCAAGGCATTACTCTGCATAAAAAACTCTACAAATATTTATAAGAATAGCAATATCATTTACCGGTATCTATATTTAATAGAGAAGTTGACTACATCGCATTGGAGCATGCGGCAGTCTGTGATTTGGAACACGAGCAATGAAGAGTGGAAATAGATATTTTTTGGTGTCGTATTTGACGGTCATATGCGACAACATAGTTATGAATACAGATATTCATGCATTCTGATGAAAGTAATGCATGTACCTGGTCAATAATAATGTCTTTACATAAGTTTTGGTATTGTACGTGTATTATTATTATCCGGAGTCCGGTAGAATACACTCATTAGTTTTCAAAATGTATTGTACCTGATAAAAATATTGTAGACAAATAGTAAATTTTCTTCGTTGTTCTCTCCTACAGACATTAGGTGTTAGTTTTAAATTTGCTTATTAGTTAATCGCCTAAATTGTAACGGCCTTCTAGTTTACAAGGCAGTACCGGATGTCTTGACAGACAATACAATGCAGAATAGTTTGGCTGGACAATTGCTATACTAAATATGTATTTGCTTATTTGTTTATTTTGGTTTAAACAAACGTTTTTGTATTATAGCCCTTAGCGGTTTATCTGAACTATTGTGATTTCATCCGCGCTTCTAAGTAGGTAGAGTAAGAAATATTACAAAGTTATTTATTTCCAAAGCGTTCCTTTCTCAGCTTTACTCGAAGGATTTCTGCTCTGACATAGTTATATATCTATTTATTTGGACTCTCTCGATAATACTTCCTCGTATGCAATTAGTTTTGGGCGCTTACAATATGTAAATGGTATCGTTACCACGACTAGGGACCCGTTCGATTGGATAGCGAAATTAACCCCTCGAGGCTTGATTTTACTGGAACTTCAGACACGTGCCCCGACCTCTGCCTCTTGATTCGAGTTTCAGGCGTTGACTCTCAAACGGTTACTCTTGAAACTTGCAAGAATCCAGTTTTACTAACTAAGATAAATTTTTAGTAGCACCATATGTAATCGGGTTGTTTTTATTTCCTGTACCGCTATTAATAGCAGTGAAGCTTACGTTCCAGTCTGCAGTTCCAAACAAGTTAAGCCGAGTGAGCTTGGCTTAGATCGACTTCGATGACCCAATCGAACATGCTCTAGCTATGATGACGTATTGGAAACCTAAAAGTGGTTGTAAGGTAGCTGTCAGGATGTCGTCAATATAATATTATGTATTGCAGATTGGATGGCATTGTCAGCATAGGAACTGAATACTTTATTTAATAAGCTGCATTGCGGAGTGTTATATAAGTAGACTAGACAACCCGTGATCTTCCTTCTAGACAATTAAATTACATCCGCCAAGGAGGTTACGTTTTCGTGGTGTTTATCTGACTCTGTGTTTGTCTGTCACCAAGATAACACAAAGAGTTACGATGGATTTTAACCAAATGTAAAGGGATTGTTAAGTATTTTAGGAGCAAGAGATAATTAACTTTTGGTGAAGATCCGTCCATCTGTTTGTTTGTTTATCTGCCTCATTTTTTTTAATGCCATAGCTCAAAAAAGTGAATGTCAAAATTTTTGTGATGATCTGTTGGTTCGTTCGTTTGTTTGTGGCTGTGTTTAATTTTATGCTTCTTAGAATAACTCAAAAAGTTATGTACGGATCTTTATGAAATCTACAGGAGTATTTAGTAATAGTAAAAACATAAATGATTAAATATTGGTGATGATCGGCTGGTCTGTTTGTGTGTTTGACTACTGTTTGTCAGAATGTTTGTTAGCAGCAAGACTCAAAAATTTAAGAACGGATCTCAAGAAAATTACTAGAATTATCAATATTATTAAAAGGCACAAATGATAAGGTGTTAGTGTTGATACAGAGAAAACCACGGTTCCAGAACCAATTTGAACTGTACATTACCGTTGTTTTTCTTGGCGGAGATATGCGCTCTGAGAGTATTCTAGTATTAAAAATATTGTTTTAATATTTTTAGAAATCAGGTGTCATTCTCCACTGAAGCCAGAACTGATGCCGAACCCATCAACCCACCTCCCAAGCTAGCTGTAAAAGCGTATTGTCTCATGCAAGCAAAGCAACACTACAAGTAAAGAGAAACGTTCAGATCATAGTTTAATTGTCAAAAAATCACATACAGTATCCGTCTCTAAAGTACGAGTCTCAGTAACTGCTCCAGACTATTTTTTCTTTGATGTTTTACCCTACTGTAATGGGGAAAACAGAAATTACTTCGTTTTTTGTTTTGGAACACTTAAACCAAGTAAAAAGTAACCAGGTTATGATTCATTTTGCTCTCAACCGATGTCTACTCACCTCAAGGTTCTCCTTTGCGCAGAGAAAAAAAAAAGCCTAGTTTTACACGAAATACCCTGCAGCGATTTAGCAAAAAAGTACTTCTTGCCTTAATAGATTTGTTCTACTAGAAACAGTTCTATAAGAATAAATAAAATCAGTCACTACCACGCGTTTCCTCGCCTGAGGGAAAAATCTCCGGGAACAAAGATAGCTGTTATCACCCCGCCAGTACTGACGATACTGAGAGACTCCTGAGCAGCAAGCAGCACTTCGGAGCACTCTGTGGCATGATGGGGTCTGTGCCAACAGGCGAGCGGCCCCAAAAAACAAGTACTAAGCTGACATTAAGAAGCAGAAAGGAAATTTCTTAGTTGTCTGTCACGAAGGAAATATACTGCCTGGCTAACACCAGAGAGTTCAGAGCCTCGCTATTCTCGAGCGTTGTGACAAGGAGGTTGAATAGACATTAAACCTCCAAACATTGCGACTTGTACGTTGTGTTGCAGAGTGAATTGCAGAAAGAAACAGCTTCAGAATTATTGTTTACTGCAAATCCAGTACACGAACGCTGAAGCTTATTTATCATTCGGTTGTTGAGGGAGGCAAAGGGAAAAGTAACCTAACATATTGCATTAAAGTTAAAACCAACACTGAGAAAAATTTTGGTGCACGTAGGTCTATGACAGAGAAGCATCAGGATGCACGTAGGTCTTTGACAGAGAAGCATCAGGATGCACGTAGGTGTTTCATGGCGTAGTTTGGTGTATCATCGCAGTAGACTGAAAAACATATTTCAGTCAGAAAATCATTTTTCTGCAAAAATGATATGAAAACAAATGTATATATAATTATATATATTATATGATAATTATATACAAAGAATAAAAAGTAAAACCAACGTCGTAATTAAAAACATTTGTAAACGTTTCGGATTACGTTGAATCCATCATCAGCACTGCGGAAACACAAGGATAAGTATTTTTAGTAACATGGAA
>LQNS02277216.1:6179993-6199324 GCA_001587735.2 Parhyale hawaiensis | reverse complement strand
TAGAGGTGCTTTTTATCAGCATACGTACGAAATTATGGCACTTTGAGATAAGCACTGCACAACTCGCAGTACCCGTACTGGGGCAGTACGTATGTCGAACTGCTTGCATCTTTTCTCCATCAGCGGCCATTAACTGTTGCTTCAAAGGCTCCGAGGCCGCAACAGCTGTTCTTTGGCAGCATCTCAGTGTGGGTCACGGGAGCAATATTGTGTGTGGCTGAGTAGCAGCGGTATAGTAATTGAGTATTGCGTCAGTGGGTCACATAACTTGCGTAATTAAGTGGGTCACATAACTTATTTTCGACTAGATTACTATGCAGCACTATAACTATTTATTATTGCGTAATTAAAATAAATGCACGTTATTAGGTAAAGATAAAAACATGGTAAAAGTGTACAAAGCAAAGCTTATTGCTAGAGTTACATTAGATACAGAGATCGTGTAAGATCATTATTACAAACTACACAGCATTACTAGTTTTGGCATTTGCTTGGTAACAGTACACGACGTCATTGGCAGTACGTGTTAGATAAGTAGTAACCATTACCATTACGGATCACCTCATAAGTAAGATGTTATCATATTTTTATATCCTGATCTGGATACTGAGCGCATTCCTTTGTCTTGACTGGCAGGCAGTATACTCTTGAGAATATACCATACACTAGTGTCCCGAGCCGTCATTGTAAATGACGGCATATTGGGTTATTAATGACTGGTGCACGTGTGCGATAAATGACGGCAGTAAGTTAGCCCTTCAGGAAAACCCCCGCTNCTTTTTATCAGCATACGTACGAAATTATGGCACTTTGAGATAAGCACTGCACAACTCGCAGTACCCGTACTGGGGCAGTACGTATGTCGAACTGCTTGCATCTTTTCTCCATCAGCGGCCATTAACTGTTGCTTCAAAGCCTCCGAAGCCGCAACAGCTGTTCTTTGGCAGCATCTCAGTCTGGGTCACGGGAGCAATATTGTGTGTGGCTGAGTAGCAGCTGTATAGTAATTGAGTATTGCGTCAGTGGGTCACATAACTTGCGTAATTAAGTGGGTCATATAACTTATTTTCGACTAGATTACTATGCAGCACTATAACTATTTATTATTGCGTAATTAAAATAAATGCACGGTATTAGGTTCAGATAAGAACATGGTACAAGTGCACAAAGCAAAGCTTATTTCTCGAGTTACATTAGATACAGAGATCGTGTAAGACAATCATTACAAACTACACTGTATAATTTATTTTGGTCTTTGTTTGGTAACAGTAGGCGACGTCATCGGTTGTATATATGTTAGCTAAGCAGTAGCCATTGTCATTACGGATGATCTCATGAGTAAGGCGTTAACATATTTTTATATCCTGATCTGGATACTGAGCGCATTCCTTTGTCTTGACTCTCAAGCAGTATACTCTTGAGAAAATACCATATACTAGCACTGATCGACCTTGGCATATTCATCATCAGTCGGGAAACTATGTCATTATAGGCTACACTTAGGCGCTCAATACATGTACATCTGCTTAAAGTTCCACCACAGCGAATTACTGAACAAGAGACAGCAGTAGTTTGGAAAGTGGGCCAGATAACATATTTTCTAAGTGCTATGCTAAGCTGCATTATACCAAGGACTAGTGGCTCATGCCGTCATTAGAAATGACGGCAAAAAATTAACACTTCACCAAAACACCCGCCGTCTTTTGGGCTTCCTCGTTTTTCCCCTATCTAATACTGGAGAAAAAGATTCCAAGGTATCCAACTTTTTTTTTCGTCTTTTGAAATCTGAATTTTCTACTATCTTATTAGTTCTATTTTTCCCCTATCTAATACTGATGAAAAAGATTCCAAGGTACCCCACTTTTTTTTTTACATTTTGAAATCTGAATTTTCTCCTATGTTATTGGTTCTATTTTTCCCCTATCTAATACTGAAGAAAAAGATTCCAAGGTACCCCACTTTTTTTTTCCATTTTGAAATCTGAATTTTCTCCTATGTTATTCCCATAGAGCGTGACAGGAAAGATATAAATATATAAATAAATAAATGAAAACACGACGTGAATTATTATATAGTAGATGATGAGACATTACAAGGTTAACCCACTGGGCGGGGCCAAGCTGCAGTGCACCATGGGTAACGAGGCTTGTGACGTCACAAAATTCAAGTACGGTAATACGCAGCTATTTTACATTGTTTCTCCATCATTTCATTTGGGCCTTCAGAGTGTTCTGCATGTCCTACAATCTTCATAGTTGCACAAAAAACATATATCAAAGTATATACGAACTTTTTAGCTTTCTAAAGGATAAAATTTCATGATAATTTCGGAGAGTGTATGTAAAATGTGGCCCTAAGCTGTGCCGTCGGGTACGCGTCGTTAACAGGTCCTCTGCTTAATTGCGAAAACTACAGCATCGTTGGAAAAAAACTATGAATTTAACATTCGCCAGTGTCAACAACATCGTTCGAAAGCCAATTTAGGAATGGGAATTACGGTTAGGCAATTTTCTTCAAGTTAGTTAACGCGAGTCGGACGCGACACTTACTCATACTGCTGTAACGCGCGCAGCGCGTAAGTAACTTATTTTTTTTTTTAGTAAGCAATTATTGTTTTGCTTCTGTGTATTATGTATAGACTTTAGCTTTCATATGACTTCGCCAGACGCCGGAAGGAAATTAAATTGTTTCTCTGAAGCTTTAATGTTTTCCAAACAAATGTTTGTAAAACATTCTTCTATCCCGGCGTTTAGTCATGCACATCAGAACCATGTTTTGTTGCAGCGGTTTGAAATTATAGAGGATAGCAGGTCATTGGTAGAAGACAAGAATAAATCGAAAACATTAAATTTTTTAACGATGTGATTCCCTCTTTCAAATGCCATATTACTCTCGAGAAAATTCACTTGAATAATTGCATTTTAAAGACGATGAACTTTACATATTTATGACTCCAAAAGTGCTTTTGACACAGGCTATGCGGGCATTTGCCGGTTGAATTCATGTGCTTTTTTAACAGCCTTTTAACCAATGTTCTTTCGACAGTTTATCCTTCAGAAAGTTAAAAAGGTTCGTAGATACTTTGATACATGTTTTTGTACAACGATGAAGATGGAAGAACATGTAGGACACTCTGGAGGCCCAAATGAAATGATGGAGAAACAATGTAAAATAGCTGCGAATTACCGTACTTGAATTTTGTGACGTCACAAGCCTCATCACCCATGGTGCACTGCAGCTTGGCCCCGCCCCGTGGGTTAACCTTGTAATGTCTCATCATCCTTGGCACTATATCTATTGAGTATTGCGTAAGTAGATCACATATTATAGTCTCTAGGATATGCAATAGATTAAATTTGACTCTCCACGCTAGCTTAGTCAGGTGAAGCGAAAATAAGTTTGCTGTGCTGCAGAGTGTGTATTTCACCAAGGATTCGTTTTTCTTGGTGACACGTGCAGTGCATTTACTGTATTAATTTTATTGAACTAGGATTGGGAGACGTAATATTATTTATTTCATATTTATGTCATGTATGATACATTTTAACATATTCTGATTTCGTGCTACTGTGCTCCCACGTTATGTATTTCTCTTTAGTCGAAAGGCATCAGAATGATTTTGCAAGCACGATTTAAACTTATCTCCTTCACTAGCACCAACATCATTGAATTCGGCTCTAGCTACAAGCTGATACCCGTGAACTAAAAAAAGGAAAAAAATGCGCTGGGTATAAATTTTGGTTATTTGCAATACATTTTATGCCCTTAAATACAATATTTCAGCGCTGGAAAACCGAAAGACCAATAAAAGAATACCAGTAAAGGGAATACTGCGACAGAAAGCCGAAAGAATGTACTGAATTCTCCTCCTTGCCAAGACTTGTTGATCGAAGTGTGGCTACTCACCAAATACTTTGCATAAGTTAAAAACTTAATGAAGGAGGCAAACGTAACCGACGTCTACGGCTGGCTAATGTTCAGCAACGTTGGCGTTTAGAGCCATTCTCCGTCGCTGAGCACCTCCCATATGCACTGCATCGGTTGCTTGGTGCCGCACCGAATAACCTTGCACTGCCTGCAGTGCAGTGACAGTCTGTCACACATTAGTTTTCTTTTTGCACGGTTTAAGCCATGTTGGCTAGCGGAGTAAAGCTATGGACAATGTTGCAGATTAGCTGCTGTAGCTTTTTGCGCCGTTGGCTAATTTTCTACCTGAGACGCATGCCTGGCTTCAGGCTCAAGCGTCAGTGTGTGGATTGAAGTGAGTACATAGTTTTTACAAGTCATTTCAGCGGTCCATATTGTCTCCATATCTCTTGAATTTAGTTAGCTAAGCGCACGGTTATAATAATTATATTCAAAGAATAATATCATACACTTCCTATCAAGAACGAAACTAATTCAGCTTCCGAACATTGCACCCCAGGTCTAGGATGGATGAAATTTACTCATCTTCACGAAAACTTGAACGAACACACACTGCGTCTGTCTTGCGCATGATCACTACCAACAAGATGCTCTTTATATCGCCTTCTTCTTAAAAGCTTTTAAAATTTCTTGTCGGAATATTTGTGTAGTTTATAGCAAGCAAAGTATATGTTAAAGAAAGGTTGAAAAAGGTTGCAGCTTCACTGTACGTATGTGGTTATAAAAAAATAATAAAAGATCCTCAGCTGTTCACATGCTCCATTATTGCAACTGAGAGATTGATACTGACATATAAATACTGTACGGTGTGCTCTCATTTTCACCATCTGTTTTGCATGCTTAAATGTTAACAGTAATTCTTTAACGCGCGTATTGTTTTTCCTACAATGTTTTTAGTTTCGGTGTCTTTCGGCAGTTCATCCTGCAGGCGTCATTTGACTTAAGAGCTCCTTTGTTTTTGCTCCTTTGTCAGGGATATTCCTCAGAATGCAGTTCTCTCGTTAACTTTTTGCTCTTAGTTTCGGGGGCTGCTTAGCGTCTCTGACGAAGATGAAAATACCGCCTCATAAACACACAAAAGTGGGAATATTCAGTCAATGTACTGGATGACCATACCGCACATGTACGATGCCATAAATGCGTTTTTTTTCCAGAAATCGAAATCTGAGTATTGCTGGATTAAATATATATATTCACTAGAAAAACAAAACCGATTCAATATGCTTTTACTAATCATATGCCGGGGCCATACAATGCAATCACATGCTCAGCCTACGAGCTGACTTTCGGCTCTCTCGTCAGTTCAAGATACGGTAGCTTGAAAGACGTGCGAGCTGTACGTCCGATCATTAAGTTAATCGTGCAACTTTATAGGGTCACCTGACGTTAAGAACATACACGCAAGCACGAGAACATTTGCAGGCTAGTCATTTGACTGAATTAACTTTCATCTTGGGACGAAGGAGTAGAGTTTATATAGAATATAATTCAGTTTTTCTTAAACTGCATCTGATGGACCCAAAGGAGCCATAAACTTTTTCTGTAGGTCCTGGAGAGCACAAGATTTTTATTGCTTGTTTTAAAAAAGCAAGTACATTTTGCTCATTAAAATATATGACAAAAACAGTCCGTGTTACTAAACATCAGTAAATCTTTTTGGTCGACGTTATAGCTCTCGCTACCGTGATTAATCTATATGTAAAATGAATCTGCGCCTTAGAAATTTAGTATATTTTCAGGGGAATATGTAAAGGTGGGCACCATGCATGGTAGGTTTTGTACTACTAAAAGAGGACAGGTACTGGAAGCGTTTGGGAACGGGACCTGTAAATTGTTAGATAGCGACCGTCTGCTTAAAATTCCACTTGCGTATTGTTATGAACATACAAAATTATACAACTTGCGTCTGACGAAGGTATGTCTCAATCTATGCTTGCTACGAGGGTTCACTTTCATACCTCGTGTAGCACATTTACTGTATGTCTCTTTCAATCTAGTAATATGTCTCATTCTAGTTATGATGCTGCACGAAGAGGAAACTATGTTGCAGCAAGTCCATATTTACATACAGCAACTAGGTTACGTTTTTGTTGAGGTTTTTCTATCTGTCTCTGTTTGTGTGTTTGTCTGTCACCAAGATAACTAAGAAAGTTTCGGAGGGATCTTATGAAATTTACGGGGAATGTTAGGAGGAACAGATGGTGAACATTTGATAAGTCTGTCAATTGTTTCTTGGTAGCATAACTCAACGGATCTCCATAAAATTTGCAGGAATTTTACGAAGAGTAACTGATTAAACAAAAAATTATGATGATCTGTCGGTCCGATTGTGTGTTTGTATGTATGTTTATTAGTAACATAACTCAATAAATTATAGATGATCTTCATGAAATTTGCAAGTAATGTTAGAAATGTTAAAAGGCACAAATGCTCAATTTGTGTTATGATTCGTACCTTTTGTGTGTTTTACAGTATGTTCGTTTTGTATTTAGCAGAATATAACTCAAAAAGTTATGCTCAAATCTTGAAAAAAAAAAAATACAAGAGCTATTAGTACTGTCAAGAGACAGAAATGACCAAATTTTGTTGATGACAAAAAGGAAATTCTTTTTTCAAGACCGATTTGAAGTTGTCGTTAACATTGCTTTGCTTGGCGGAGGTATGCGCTCTCACAGTACTTTTAAAATTTANAGAGCTATTAGTACTGTCAAGAGACAGAAATGACCAAATTTTGTTGATGACAAAAAGGAAATTCTTTTTTCAAGACCGATTTGAAGTTGTCGTTAACATTGCTTTGCTTGGCGGAGGTATGCGCTCTCACAGTACTTTTAAAATTTAAATCATGCACACTGCTAGTTAGATTTCCGTTTTTGAAAGTACTGTAAATATAATCTTACCGTTATAGAGATATATCTATGCGAATGAGCATTTTAGGTTCATATCTGAATCGTATCCATCCTAATATAATAAAACGCTTGGTGTATTCATTTAGTTCGTGCCTGCTCTTAAGAAAATAGGCGGAAAATAAGCCAGGTGGCAGATTTTCGAATTGAGTAGCGTTTTCATGAAGATCGATGACCAGGCTGTAGAAGATGGCGAAGTGGGATCCTTATCAATTTACCAGAATGCACTTCTTGCTTCAACCACAACCACTTCTTGAAATCGAAAGAAAGATAATTACAGTTTCTGGAGTTTAATTTTATAACTTTGTGTCTCTCAGGTCACGTCGTTTAAATTCAGTAGATCATCAACGGGGCACTCATGAAGGGATGAATTTTCACGGGCAGTAAACAATTATTTCTTCTCGTTTGCTGTTTTTCTTTGACGGAGCAGTTATCTTTTCATCGCCTGAAATTTCAGTACTTCAGTGAAGCAGAAATTTGAGTTTGACGGTATCATAGCTACGGTACGCTCGCATTGCATATAAGATGACCGAAGTGGAGTTGCATTAAAGTTTATTGAAGTGTTTTAATCAAGATTTTTCATCCGCCTATCAATACGGAACAAGCACGTGAAAGACGAAGAATGGAGAAGAAAGAACCTAAGGATGAGAATACGTCAGATTATCAACGAAGAAAATGAAGAAGCAATTCAGAGAAGCGAAAATTTTGCACTGGCCTTTTTTTTTTAGCAATCATATCGATTATTGCGTGAATTTTTTTCACGCACTGGTCCACTAGTATATTAAAAATAACCCGCGTCACCGCGAATAATGGCAGAAAAATATTATTTTAGTGAAACAGAAGTGTTCTTCGCTCTTCTGCATTGCTCTGTTCTAAAAAAAAGTAATTTGTCGTTTCTCTTCGTCAATTTTCTTCTCAATTAGCTAGACATGAGCTCAGAGCAATTAAAGCTTTGCTGTGGGAATGAAGTGAACTTCAGATTCCACGTCGTTACTATGAAGTATTCTAGACATCGTCTACTCTTCGATGTAAAATTTAGACCCAAAGCCATCTTTGCTTTTGACTAAATTAATTCATTTTGCGTGATATTGGTAGGCGGGAGTCAAGATCAACCTATAAAAAAAAAACAACCGGCAAACTGCGTATAATTTTCAAACTATGCGAGGGAAAAGTCATATCACGTGCCGTGTTAATGCTAAATTCTTCATGTAAATTTCAATAAGGGTTTAGGACTTTCCCAAGTCAATCTGTGCTAGTCTCACTTATCCTAAACCTCAGACAAGTGCGTTGGTTGCACACTTTGAATCGCACTACAGGTGTTAGTAGCAACCCAAGTACCCTTGAGACGCATGGAAAATCCATTTTTAAGGAGCATGATTTTTTACAGCCATGTCAAGGGCAACTGATTGAAATACCTAACAGCTTGGCAGCTGTTTGGGGTTTCAGAGTGGTGGGTTTGGCTTAGATCGACTCCAATGAACCAAAGGAACGAGCCCTTAGAGGCGGTTTACACATTAGTCTTTTAAACGTGTTCACTTATTCGAATATGTTAGCGCTATGTGTAGTGCACTGTTTTCTTAACTTTATTTTATTCCAAACTTTAAGAGATATCCGTAACTGCTTGTATAGGTATATAGTGAGACTTGCCGAAGAAATCGACTTCACGGCTAACATTATAATAAACTTTTGTGGCTTACACTGCGTTGTGTCTACAACGGCGCTGCAAAACATTTGGACGATTGGGTAATTAAACACGTTCAAAAACTAATGAGTGAGCAGGACTTCAGTAAGCTTGTACTCTTAGTACAGTTGAATACTTTAGTTGATCAATTACGACAATCATGTGCTCGGAGCGTCTCACAGCCCGTGACACATGTATCATGTATGCCTCATTATCTACATGCTGCGACGAGTGTGTGGTGTTCTACAGCTCGTGTCGCTCGTACTCGTACACGAGCTGATACCCATGCGACGAGCATGGGTAGTTTCGTGGCCCGTAAAGCTCGTACTTGCACGCCGCCAGCTCAGCAGTCTGCTCGTATTGGGACAAACATATGGGTATTTGGCTCGTACTCGTAAGTCAGCAGATCCCTCACTTTTTTCACGTTGCACCGATCACACGGAGTTTGGTTGCTCGTGCCGCTCGTATATCTCAAGCTCAATCCAGTTAAGCTGGCAGACAACGAGCAGTTTGAGACCAGCAGCGCTGCACAGTCTGCTGCTGAACGCTGCAGTGGCCGCTGCATCGATCCCATTCTCCGCTTGTTGCTTGGATCTCAGAGTTTAAAGTCAGATGCGATCGCAATTAAAAAAACAATTGTAGCAGTAAGAAGCAGTCATTAGGCCGACGGCACTGCTTCTTTCCATGGGCCAAACAGAAATACTGGCAAAAACTTGGGAAAGATTTGGCCATTTTCTGACGCAGTGGCGCAGTAACTGAATTAATCATTGGTTGTTAAGGAAGATTGGGCGTGTTGGGCCAGCGACGCGGCAGCTGTTCAGTGGGGCGGCATTTGTGCAAGAAAGTTCAAGCAAAAAGGCGGGCGTGAGTACCGTAGTCGTGCATGTCGTTAAGTGTTTCTGTGAAGTGCCGCTTGACCGGAAGTTTTTTTAATGCACTATTGATTTTCAGAAATGGAAGGAGAGTAGGATGTTTTTGCTTAATGGGTATTATTCTGCATTTCATAGCATATACTCAGGCAAAAATATATAGTCATTTAACAGCTCGATATTTACTCTCAGAAACTGGATAAGTGTTAATGATTTTCCGTTGGAGAAAAGTAATTTAGAGTTTGTGTCTATTGCGGTGAAGCTGAAACTCCATACACTTTGGGCTATTATCACAATCATATCCAGGAAGCATAGAATGCAACGGGAGGACTCAATAGGACTAAAATAAAACTTAGCAGTGACCGCACGTAGCAAATTTACATCACATCGATGAGTCGAAGTATTTGAGTTCGGGACCTCAGGCCTTCGTAGGTTGTTTTCTTAAACATATCACCGTATTTTTTCGATTTATTTCATTCAATCTCCCGCTAATGACTGGCCAGCTTCTTGAGCTGCAGAATACTATAAAATGTTGTCGTCAAGTACGGAAGTTCGGGTAATAGACTAACTGTTACTGTGGTGTCTATCGCGTACAGAATTGGCTATAATGGTGCTTATATTTGTTGGTAAGGAACAAATATGTTCGCGAAGAGCACTGTGAACTGAATATGAAGTGTAAACAAGGCTTCAATTATGAAAAAGAAGTTAAATCAGGTCGCCAAAAGGGACCAAATTCGGCGCTAGTGATGTGAACGTTTCCACCAGCATGCACTGCCATTGTATATAGATAATTGCTAAATTAGTATACATTCTCTTAATATATTTATATGCTATTTATGAATTTTGCAATTTAAGACGATTTCTGGTTCAATTACTTAAAATACTCCTAGGCTGCTCAGCCATAGATTCGTCACTTTTGATGCAAATTTCTCGTGAGTCCTCCCGTTACGCTCTTTGCATGCTTCCTGGTCACATCATACTATAATTATTTCATAAGTTTGTTTGTTCTCTATCTTAAGTTTGTTCTCTATCTTAAGTTTGTTCTCTATTTCTTTTCATGTTTTAAAAAGATATAGTTCAACTTAGAAACACTTAGTTTTGATACACTCTTGCATAAAATTTAATTCATACATCAGTAAAAGTCGTGTTTCAACGAATACCGTTTCGATATACAGTACCGTTTGTATGATAGGAAATTTTTGTATATAACGTCTACCAATATCGGTCTCTCTGTCGACGTATTTAAAATCCTACATATGTTTTTTCATAAAACTAAATCCTTCTGATATACGCCATGTCATTTTCATCTACCTACTGATTAATAATACTATCCTAAGTATCGAAATTCAGCGCTTGGATACTCAAGGCTGGGACTCAATAATAAGCAAAGATACCCGTAGCCTTGCCCCACCTGAGAGATGCTGTAATAAAATCTCTTTATCTTTGCCTTGGAAACTCCTTGGCTCTTGCGATTGGTCGGTGAAATTACGACTTTGAGGCTTGCTTTTTCCAGAACTTCAGGCGCGAGCTTCGGCTTGCCCCTTTGTATTATTTCTCATGTTTTGTAAGCAATAACGGAGCAACATTGAGTTTTTGGTCTTGGGCCTAAATAAGTGTTAATACCTGAAACATGATATGATGAGTCGAAGTCACCTGTACGAAGATCTGGATAAACAAATGCTGAATTTTTTTTTATTAATCGTCCTACCTACTTTTCGCTATTACTATGGCAGCTTCCTGATGCTTGGTTGTGATAACGAGATTCGATTTTAACAAATATTACTATAACTATAAGTCACCCGTGTGCTTTTATCGTAACGCCGATGTGCCACCGACAAACTCTCTATGCGATTAGAAAGACCTACCCCAAGCCCAACATAACACTTAGGTTGTATCACAAACACCACATTACTATTTATGCAGGTCATGTCTCGTAAGAGCCAATATTCGTACATATGGCAAAAGATGTAAATAACTATGAAGCATCTGTAAAGAATGACTATAAGGGAAACGCGTATTATTTGTAATTCCTAGATAAATTACGAGTGTACCAGTGACTGCTATGGGTAGCAGGGTGCTCTTAATCGTTCGTGGTTTTGTGTCTGAGTCTGTTTTATATTTTCTAGTTCTTAAAAAAATTGCAGTGCTGAGCAAAATATCACCAAAGCAGTCACTACTACCCCGAGAGTGAAATATTTAAGGCAAGTACACATACGTTTAGTAATGAGCTCCACCTATGACGCAGTCTCCATTCCAAGCACCGCATAACACAAAGGCCCTGTCACAAGCCCCACATAACAAGCAGGCCCTATCATAAGCGCCACATAACTGTCATAAGCGCCACATAGCATACAGGTCGCGTCATGGGGGCCCCACACATAACGCCGCGCTATACTCCGTCATCTATGAGTGGCAGCCCAAGTTGCTGGCGAGCGTCCAACTTTCACAACAAAGGCTTTTTTTTCTCTCAAGCTATTACCAACAAACGGAAGCTATGAATATTCCTCCACTGATATGTTTAGCCGCAGTTGCTGTGCCATTTGACTGCGAAGTGTCGAGCGCCCCGAGGAGGGCAATGACCATAAATTTGAATCCAGACAAACTTGAGCCCTCGTAAGCTTGGATGAGTACCAGTGGCCGCTGGTTTGTTGCAGTGCTTGTCTTAACCCTCGCTTAGCTGGTGGACACGATAGGACCCACTTTTGACGTTTACGCTAAAAACCTTCAAATTGAGCTTTGTTGCATACTGTTGAAAAGAGCTCAATGAGCTGTAACAGCTGCGAGCCAGCTAAAGGAGGTAGGGGTTAGTGGGGTTGAGTGAGTGCTTACAGTTTCGGTCATACCGCGCTTGAAACAGGTGGAAACGATTGTGCCCAAAAGAAGTTTTTTCCAAGGCTGCGCTTGAAACAGGTGGAAACTATTGTGCCCAGAATGGCCAGATTACACTGCCGCTGAAACGCTTGAAAACGATAGTATCCAATTTTTGTTTTTGTTCGTCGTAATTCTTTTATTATTCATTGCAAATAAAAAGCAATGATACCATTGAACTTGGGAGGACTTTTTCTATTAAGAAACGCTAAAAAATAGGCATAAGTTCAATGTAGTAAGTCATATACCATCCAGAGATAACTCGAAAATCCGCATATTCTGATTCTCACGGTTGTTTTGGCCGTAACTCTCTTATTATTCGCTGTGGAGAAAAACCGTTGGATTGAGGAGAATTTTTTATATCAGGAAACACTAAAATATTGGTAAAAATTCAATAGTAAAAGAATGGCCAGCAATCTCCTAGAGACGGTAGAGATAAAAAAATCTACGGACTTTACTCAGAAATTGTGGGAGAAATATTGAGCCTATCAAAAAATTAAGAGCCCAATAGATAGAGCAAAATTTTCTTTACAAAATACAGTTAATCCTAAGCTTCTAGCAATCATTATAAATACACAGCAAGCTAGAAAGTTGACCCTTTATCTGTAGCAAATTTTGGAAGAGTTTGTTTCAAGCGAGGGTTACTGTTTTAATGCTAGCATTGGCTTAAGAAACCGTCGTATTCTTTCCTGTTATTTAGTTTACAGTTAGCTAGATATTTTACAGCTAACAGTTCATTTAAAAATTCAGCAGTGGCATTAAAACGAGGATTATGCATAGGGGTTCAGAAAATATATTTCGTAGCCCAAATAGTTATATATTGATGAAAATTAATTGGGCAACGGCTAGGTAAAGAAGGAATGTTGCCAATATACCGGAATGGGCTATGGTCACATGATTTTCATGATTTAGCAAAGTCGTGACTTCTAGCAACAGTGTTGTACACGTGCCTGTCAGCAGATGAAATCAACATGCGGACAACGACAAAAATATTCCAACCCGAATTTGTCTCTCACTTCCTTGCACAAAAAGTCAGGAACGCAATTTCCGTACGTAATCGAACTTCAGTGTTGAAAGTTAACATAAAATTTACAGTAATAATAATATAATCAAGTTAATTTATTTAGGGAAGTTTATAATGTTACCGTACTATGCCAACTAGTTTTCTAGTTGATTGATGTAGCGTACCTCCAGATTATCATAACATGAGCCGTTCTTCTTTTACAGGTGCAGCCATGAGTTCAGAAGACTCCCCATTCTCTCGCTCCTCAAGGAGTGACTCTCCATTCCAAATGGGCCCAGTTCCTCCCAGACCTCCCCCACGGCGGTCCCCGACCCCCTCTACAACCCCCGTATCTCCCACAGACAGCACTTCGTCCCGACACCTGCCCAGTGCTGTGGTCCCTCCTCGGTCCAGCTCCCCACGCCTGCCCCCCACTCACATGGATATTCCCCAGACAGCCCTCATCCCTGCAACTCCTCAGACTGATTTCGGGGATACGCTGAGTTTCCCGTCTGGACCTCCTCGGGACATGACCAATGCGTCAGAAAACCCACCGGGTGAGCTGAATGCTCCGTCCGCCCCGAATCTTCTGGCACCCGGAGACTCAGGATCCAGATCTAGCTCCAGACGGTGAGTGACCCAATACATGTATAGCTACTATTTATTCACTATTTACGACTATCATCCAATCCGGAATTTCTCTCACAAGCCAATCAATACAGCAGTCAACTCAGGTTTATAAATTCAACTTTTTTATTTTTTGGAGGTAGATTAACATTTACAGTATAACAGTCAGTAACCAGCACCATGGAACATAAACATTTCTTCCATAAACTTTACATCAATGCTAAGCGGCAGTAGCTAAGGTTCGGCTATATGACAACGCTGTAGAGTGGCTCTGTCTATTCGGAAGATTGACGGTAACCAGTCAATACATTATGCGATGCTCTCTCATATGAACAGCAGCTGTTTGCCTAAATAATAAAAAAATAGGCTGGCTCTATTCTACAGTCGAAATAACGTCCAGCAATGGATGAGGGCTATAATTAAGCCTAGTAAGAGTTCTATTTTATTTATTTATTATCATCATTATATTTTTTAGATGCTTCAAAACTATAAGGCTCCGTACGGTATTCGAAAGAAGAACGTTGTCTGAAATGTAGCCAAAGGGCTGGGCTGGTCTAAAGAATATGTTCTTAGAATTCCTGGCTTTTAACTTTCTTCGAAGAACTTGGCACAAACCCAAAACGAGGTTCTTGCACTTTCGATACTGCAGAGCGATTGATAATTGTGCTTGGAACTGCAAATTTATATGATAACTTCATTACCTGCTCCAGCTACTGAGATACGAGCCGATGTAGATTCATTTACTATTGTCTTCGACAAATACACGTACCTGCGACGGACTACTTAGTTCCTTACTCTAACCCACTGAGCCTCATCCAACCTACCGTCAGTCTGGCCCGCAGACAAATAGGACTTAACTAATCCTGAGGCCTTTATACCTTGGACCTGCAGTTTGTCTATAAGAATTGGATTGGACGAGGTTCGTTAGGTGGAATGAGGTGCGATGTTTTAGATGAGGTGTTTTAAGCCCGTTGCCCACGTAGCAGCTTTTGTTGTCTTTAGCAGCCTAGAGGTAAATTAGCTAATCAATTTACGTAGCCGCGACATAGCTTCAGCTTGTGCAAAATTTAACCTTAAAAATTGTCGAAAACGTCAGTTGCTATTACAATGCTTACACCATAGCAAGTGTCAATGGTGAAATTTCAACTAGCGCTCCTACTTACAAGGAGTTTAATTGAGTGTACAAAAATTGGTATGTTAAGAATTAGTGCACGATGTTCATAGACTTCATGCTGAAGTCAAGGCCACGACTAAGCAGTCGCATTAGTTCACTTGACCTACACTCAGAAAAATTTTGATGCACGTAGGTGTTTCACGGCGTAGTTACCTCCGATAAGGAGGTTATGTTTTCGTCGGTTTTGTCTGTTTGTCACCATGATAACTCAGAAAGTTAGGGACGAATTTGGACGAAATTTAGAGGGTTTGTTAGGTACATTGAGAGGAACAGATGATTAGCATTTGGTGAAGCTCTGTCCAACAGTTTGTTTGTTTGCTCCCATAACTCGAAAAGTTATGGACGGATTTTAATGAAATTTACATGAGCTGTTAGGTATATCACGAAGAGTAAATGACCAAATTTTTGTGATGATCCGTTTTTTATTTTATACTTGTTAGCACAATAACTCAAAAAAAAAAAAGAATAGATCTTTATGAAATCTATAGGAATTGTTAGTAATGTTAAAAGACAGAAATGATTAAATTTTGGTACAGATCGGTTGGTTCGTTTGTATGTTTGACTTGTATTTGTCATTATGCTTGTTAGCAACATAATTCAATAAGTTATGAACGGATCTCCTAAAAAATGACTGAATCTGTTAACATTATTGAAGGGCACAAATGATTAGATTTCGGTGTTGATACAAAGAAAATCATGGTCTCAGCACCAATTTTATTTTTTGTAACCGTTGCCTTACTTGGCAGAGGTATGTGCTCTCAGAGTGCTCTAGCTTTGTGTGATATCGCAGCAGACAGAAAAACATATTTCCGAAAAAAGATAATGAACAAAAGCTTCGTAGTTGTGTAACACTTGCGATACGAAACGCGTTTACTTACTAACACGCAAATCGCTATTGTACTGTAATTCGAAACTTCGTCTTTTCAGAAGCATCAATTTTACATGTTTTTGATGCATCTACTTAGGTGCATCATTGGCTTTGTCCCAAAACCGAAATACATAAGTGCATCAACGTTACCAAGTGCATCATAGGACTCTATATTCATCATCATGATGCACTTTCTCTTCATGCTGCACTTTCGTGTTTCGGTTTTGGGACAAAATTGTATGTAATTTTGACGCACTTAAGTGCCTCAAATATTCTCTCAGTGTAGGCTGCTGGCGGCAACGAAAGTTGTTAGTGGGCACCAGGCTTTAGACTACACGGGACCTGAAGGAGCCGAGAATATCTGTTATTCTCTCATCAGCTATATAGGATGGCTACTGGCTATAAGCGGGCTATACAGTACCGCAGTCTCTCTGCACGAGACACCGCTGATAGATCCAGTACAAATACGAATCGCACCCATGAGAACTAAAGTTTGGGGCCTTGCTTCTGTATATCAACAAGTTCGGCAGAGCTGCAGCAGGTCGGGGGGGGGGGGGTGAGGCAGCAGCAGTAATGACGTGTTTACCTAAACAGCCAACCGACTAACGGCGGCTGTTGACACCGCGAACTGCTGCAGGCGAACTTGTACCCACCAGTATTTGGTAGCCTGTCGCTTGCTTATTGAACTCTGGCTCATCTTGGCTCGGCTAAAAGAAAGTTAAAAAGCTCCGACTTTGAGAAAGAGAAAATGAAATTAAACTAAAGACAAAGAAACAAAGAAAAGTCCATATACAATAAAACTGTGATATTAACAAAAAGGAAAAAGGGAAAAAGAATGTAATTTTCATTAATTTAATGATGTCATTACGAGTCTTATATCCGCATACTGTTAGGGGATTTTTCACTGGAGCGCTCGGGATGTGAATATCCGGAGGAAGGAATGTCCAATCATGACATGATGTACGCAATCAAACTTCTAGATTTAATCCTAAATAAGCCACCAAAATATTGGCTTTTCATTGCAATAGCATTAACTAATGTGTAATTAATGATGAGTGCTTGTTTTAGTTCGAGTGTGCACAACATTGAAACTTGAAATTTTTCTGTTTAGTAGAACGTCTGCTGAACACGAAAAGTCCTTGATATGTCTTCAAACGTTCACACAGGTGTCTTTATATATTTACTGTTCATAAGCAGTATCATATGTATGTAGAATACAGACTATATAGATACTGTACATATGTTTAAATGTGCTTAATCTTGGATTGCACTTTACTTTTCCAAAATCAAAAATTTCAGCAAATATGGATACATAAAAATCCATGGTTATATAGATTCATCATTGGCAGTCTCTCTGTATATGCTACAGACTGACTCCAATGGTGTGTCAAACCATTGTATTTTTCAAGTACTCAACCTTTCTTATGGCAATGTGTCATCCCATACAGGGGGAGGGGGGTTCACACATTAGTCCAATACATGTGTTTCCTCAACTCCGCCTTCGAATGGGTTGTTGTACCCGTTTCAATTGCACAAACGCGCAAAGTTCTGCGAGTTCAAATTCTCTCCAACTTTCAAGAGCTATCCAAAATTTTACAAATAATGCTTGCGGAGTACAGTCATTTGACGGCTAGCATTTTAGCACCTTCCTTACAGACAAGCAGTTTTGCTTACCAGAGCTTAGCAAAACAACCGGGCGAAGTTGAAGAAAATCGTTCATTTGACCATCGTGTGAAAACGCCTTTATGGACTGTCTAACAAGCAGTGCAGTGACAGCCCCAAGGAGAGGGGCGTGGCCCCCAGAAAGCGAACAAAGCTTCTCTCAGCAACATCAATATTATTACCATATAGCCAGCATACATGTCATGTATGCTTTGCGAAGCCCCGCCACATTATACTCCAGCCCCTTTTCAGCCTCTAAACCTGCTGCACGAGTGCGTGCATCAACGGCGTGTAATTGGCAATATGAAGAGGTAATGAAAGTGTTCTTCGATACGACCTGCTCTTTCTTGACAGAGCTGCCATTACTGTTCCCTGCCGAGCACATCAAAGAAATATAAAACACAAGCGTACAGACATCCAACCGTCTCCACTCAGCTTTTATCATCCATTGACCAGGCGTTATCTGCTGGATGCCAGCACCCTGGAGCTCGGTTTGCTTCTGTCTGCTGTCATGAATTTGGTCCCCAGACTGTCGTGAAGTTGCGGGGGTAACGCAAGCAAACTTTCGGCAGCCACTTGGCAGAGATTCTGATTTTCTAGGCAGTGGTGCAATGGGGGAATGGACTGTTTATTGTTGTATTGCAGTCTTTTAAATTTGACCTAGAGACGGTGTCTCTGTAAAGCGGCATCATATGTAATTTTCAAATCAGAGTATTGTTTCTTCCTTTGTTAATTTGAACTTTTTCGTAAGCAGGCGATTTTTTTCCAATTGCGTTACTTTTCAAAGTTAAAGTAAAAATGAGTGAGTCATCATAACAACATAGCTATAGTCCTCGCGGAAACTTAGAGTCCTGCTTCATCACTAGCACAGCCTTACGCGACAAAAGTCTTACTTACACGGACACTGCTTGCGCGGTACTGACACACAACTAGAGCTCCATACTCACGACTATATAGCCTTGAATTTCGCTTCACTACAGTTGGCAGCATAAATCTTGCTGTTGGCATACAGTATTAAAGTTCTTCGAGAGCTGAGTCCCCGCCAGCGAAATATTTAATGCAGTAAATTTGAGGCACAGTCAACAGTGCCACGGCTACGAAAATAGATGTTTATTCCCCAGCTAAAATTGTCGGCCGCCTTTGGAGCCGATTTAAGGTTTTCACTTCTGGGGCGACCAAGACCTATGATTTTAGGGTTGTGGATGGTGGAAGGTTATGCTACTTGCTGCTAAGCTGATGGAAAAAAGAATCTAAGAAACGAAATTAAATCAGAAACATTGTTGTTCTTCAGAAGCAATGCACGGACAGTATCGGCCGTGCCAGCAATGCCATATCATTCCTTGCAGCAACGGCAATAAATTTATTACAAGGATACTGCGGGTTTACCGACTGTATTCGGGACTCTTTGGCAATTATATTACGCAATTTACCAGAGGATTTCTAATTCAGTTGTATCGTTTAGGAGACGTAACAGTGCACTGTACAGTAAGTCCCTCATTCAAACGAAAGCCGGTTCTAGAAATAGTAAAGGCAAAGTCGGCTAGACCTCACACCCTGACTAGGAAATTTCCGTGCATTAGTTCGTATTGCGAAAAAATACTTTGAAGTTCCAAACGGCTGCAGCCGACGTCATTGACGGAAGGCCCTTGACAACTGCGCCCCCCTCGCTCCCTTCTGACCGTTTCCAGTACTAAGTAGGTCAGCGACCCTAATGGACTATGATCAGAGGAGATATGCAAATGCCTCACC
>LQNS02277216.1:6118903-6129869 GCA_001587735.2 Parhyale hawaiensis | reverse complement strand
AAGGCCTAACTAATGGCTAAGGTAACCTACACAAACCCCCTGGGGGCGCTACTCCCCATAACATAGGATGAGCGAACCTAACTAACCTAACCCTATGGCCTATGGCCCATCCTATGCCCCCTGAGGGGTAGACTTCTAGCAAACAATCGTGCAACGGGCTGAGGTTGAAATCAAACCCCTTCTCAAACCTAAGTTAAATTTCTTTATTGTTAAAATTTGAGTGGAGTGCAAATGCGACTGACTGGTTGCCCGTTGATTCGGCGGATGAAGTGGTTTGACAGGTCGGGATTTTCTTGCGCTGAAGCTCGACTCACTTATAGCCGGGAGTAAGGCCTCACGATGTTGCAATAATAATAAATAATAAATCAGTTATTGTTCTCATAAAGTACTGTGTCGAACATGATTAGGGCACAGCGCCTGAGGTTTTCATGATTAAAACTAACTTAAGAATAATACTAAACACTAGCATCAGAGAGTTACACATAATTATGGTCAGCTGAGAGTCACCGGCCCAATGCCTTCACATTATGAATAAGATGATAAGAGAAACGTAGGCTACACAGAGTTAAAGCATAATAGGTGTCTTGGGAGTTTGAAGTACCGTTTGCAGAATACAGTTGTCCAGGGAAAAGAGAATCGAGAGAAGAAGATTTTTCAATTGAGAGCATGAATGGTAGCGTACAGAAAACGGTCGGCTAAGGCTGGGTGAAGCGAACTAGTTAGCACGGTTACAGATATTTGAAATTAGGGAGAAAGGGAAGACACCGCTCAGCGTGAGACCTAGGGATGAAAAATTTATAAGACGACGAAATTGGGAATTTTTGGAAGATAAACTTTACATTAGGGCCCTAATGGGCTCAATAATATAATTAACTTCGTACATAGAAAATTAACGCCATAAGTGGGCGTAATATAGAATTAAGGCCGCAAAGGCTGCAAAAGGCGCAATTATAGAATCAACGCTGTATTGGGCGCAATTATAGAATTAAGGCCGCAATTATAGAAACAAGGCCGCAAAGAGCGCAATTATAGAAATAGGGTTGCAAATGGCGCAGTTATAGAAATAAGGGCGCAGTCATAGAAATAAGGGCACAATTATAGAATTAAGGCCGCAAATGACGCACTTATAGAATTAAGTATGCAATTATACAATTACTACCACAAGGGGTGCAGTTGTATCACTGATACCACAAGGGCGCAATTATAGACATATTGCCGTAAGGGTGTAATTACATAAGGTTAGCAGCTACCAAACTATTGCCCCTGCAAGACTAAACCAAGGCACCATTTTATATTTCAACGAAGAAACTTTCACTTTTAATAAATTCGCAAATTATTCAACCTATTAAATTCATCTTAGATATGCAGGGAGGGCACAAAATGTTAGCCCGGCGGTAAGGCACATTCTTAATAATTTGATTTCACATCCCTAGCTTGCCTACACCTTTATTATTTATTTCGCTCGGAACTGAGTTAAGCCATGTCACCCTAGAGCAGTCGCTGCCAACCCGTAGGAATAGCATTAAGCGTCCCCTGCCCCGACTTACTGCTCTGTCTGTAGGATGAAGCCACTAGTGTTGAACGGTGACCAGCTGAAACCTCTGACGCTCCGTGTGGTACCCCGCTTCTTAGAAATTAGTGGTGACTCTCCATGCCAGCACTGGTGTAGACGAAATCAAGATGACGCGTAGACCACCTTCACAGCCACGTACCGAAGGTAACAGGTACGGCACAGACGTCCTCCGAGAAGCACGGACAATGGCAGAGTGCCGACCATTCTCCCGCTGCTTCCGATTTCCGAAGTATGCGTTTTTTCTAGAACAATCTAGCGGGATTTATTGCATGGTCGGACAAAATGGCAACTCCAGGGATTCCAGCAAACCGTCAAATGTAAATGACATGGCTCAACTATTGTGCACTTTATTAATTAATTTTTGACAACTTCTGCATAACACAAACTCGTCAATTCCGGGAAGCTCCCATAGGTATTGGCTTAAAATAAACTATTTCTGGTGAAGATTCATCTATTTATTTTATATTGTAACTCTTGCTTCCAATTATGCAGCTTAAGTCATGGTTGACACAATCGAACAATTCATGACTATAGTATACAAGTTATTTGGAACTGGTGGGTATTTACGTAACGGAAAGTGCAACTGGTGGGTCTTTCCATTTCTTTCACACATTTTGTGGATTTTTTTTTTCTTGGTACATCACATATGATCGTCCTAGTTCACACAGATTCGTAATTGAAATCTACGTCCTAGTTCACGCAGTTTCGTAATTGAAATCCACGTCCTAGTTCACACAGATTCGTAGCTGAAATCCACGTCCTAGTTCACACAGATTCGTAACTGAAATCCACGTCCTAGTTCACACAGATTCGTAGCTGAAATCCACGTCCTAGTTCACACAGATTCGTAACTGAAATTCACGTCCTAGTTCACACAGATTCGTAACTGAAATCCGTTATCCGCGGTCGGATGAGAATTGCCGGACACTAAGAAAGAAAGAAAAAGCATATATTTCTCCCCGTAGGAAGGTTTTCATACAATAATACTACATATTACAATACATGTTCAGTAAACTAGTGTAAAACGTCATCACAAGGAGCTTTTCAGATTAGGGAGCAAATTTATAGCACTAATCTACTTCACAATCTACAGAATGTTTCCTATTACAGCTACAACGTAAAGTGTTGAAATAATTTTCTAGTCGTATTATGCACAAACTAAAGGTATAAATATGGTCTTGAATACCTGAAAACTATGATTATTAAACAAGAATTCATGCCAGCGACCGCGATACTACGCTGCTTTTGCAACGCCTAAGGCTAACAGTTTACTTTCTGCTGCTCGTTACACGCTTTAATTAATATGCAGTGGTCTCTTATTTCTAAATGTTAATGAATAAGACTCTAAGAAAATGCTTTTGAAATTATGGCTCAGTTTCATTTTGTATAAAAGCCTACGTCCAATCACGTGTATCCCGGAGCAAATATAATGCACGTAAATCTAGTACATAAAAAATACCTGCATTCCGTAGTACCAGCACAGAAACTAATTTTTAGTTGCTGTAAAGGCTTGACTTTGTCACTGCCTAACTTGTCCGCTGCTTCTACGCCCTTTTTTTTGGAACCAGTTTTTCGCTGCACCTTTCACGACACAATTTCCTATCGCCGCCATTTATAGCCACTGACTGAAGCCGCTCGATGTGTTTGATCGTGGCCATTAACAACGAACATTAATTTTGATCTCATATTTTTGCAGTGCAAGTTTGGTAAGGCAATATTTCTATTGCTCTGTCATATCTATACTCTGTTTCGTTGCGATCGGATATCACAGCTGCCGTGGCAACGAATAATGGATTCTAATGACGTGTTTTATATAGGTTTTTTGGACGAAACCAAGGTGTCCAGCATGATATAGTCTTATCGAAGAATCACCCCCTGATTAAAAATATACCTCATCCGCCTTGAAGTAAATGTCATTGACATTTCGGTTTTCTCTGTGGCGCAAGATTTTCAGAATATTACCCAAATAATGAATTCTTGATAAGTTGAAAAGAGTTCTCGCTGTTGGCCGCTGCGACACATTTGAACCCAAGTCAGCGGCATTTGTTCTAATAATTCAAACCCATTAGTTACCAGCATTCCTATTTACGAACACAATTTAATGTGCTTTTCTTGCAAGAAATGGAAGTCTTTCTGGACATAAATATATTGAAGATAGTTCCCTCTTTCGTAATTTAGTTTGTTCAGCCGGAATTTTTACTGCACTATTCATTATTTACATCAAAGGAGTATCGATTTGGAAAAGACATTCGTAGTAGGGAACAGTGATCTAAACGAGGTCATCTGATAGGACACGTTCGTTTGGGTCGTTAGAGTCGATCTAAGGCTAAGCCAAGCCCACTCCATTTTTAAGAAATCGTCCAGAATGGCGGACAGGAACTTTGGCAACGACGCTTTGAATCCTGTTGCAGGTTTTCGAAGCCATCTGATCATGATAAACCGATGGAAAGCTCCGGATTAGGTTTTTGAAAGTTTCACAGGTTATCAGACTGGAGTAAGCGCCTGAAACTTGCATGAACTCGTCGGGGTCGGTCAGGTCACTTTTCTGAAGTTTCAGACAAGACAAGCATTAAATGGCTAGTTTCTCTGCTTAATCGAACACGCCTTTAATTCAGTTGGGCATATTTAGCCAGTAGCAGAATTACGTTGTAGCCGCGTGTCGGAAAGTATCATATTTTGCTATTAGGTAATTCTCTGCGTAAACCAAACGTTTCGGACCATCTGTCCATCATCAGGGAAAAAATTCCTGTAACAAACAATTAGCATTACGAAAGGTCAGTTCTAACTCAGTAAGTCTTATTGCTTTGAAAAACAGAGTTGTTTTTTCAGTGCGAGTTTACACGTTATTCATAACAACGTATTCGCTCATCTGCTTCTCCGAAAGTGTTACTGTGCCCCAGAAAAAAAGAAAAGTGCACTTTTTACTCACTTTTATTTCACTCCGAATTTAAAGAGATATCCGTAACTTGCCTACTGACACTTGCCGAAGAAACTCATTTGACGTTCAACATGTTAATAATTTTTTGTAGAATACACAAAGTTGTACTGGCTGCGACGTTACGAAATTTCGGACGAATGGATGAGTGACCGCTATAAGATGAATGACGTATGAATTCGCCTTTACGAAACCTGTATCTATATCTATATTGTACTTGGATTTACTAGAAGGAAGCATCGATAAAAGTAAATTAAATTACAAAGTAGATATAAATATAGTTTTTGTTTGATAGTATTCGTTGGGACAGTACAACTTTATTCTTTTTAAAACAATCAGACTTAGGTACAGTGTTAGAATTGACCCTTTATAATGTTCTTTGTTTGTTAAAATGAATTTTTCCTCTGATGATGGACAGATAGTCCGAAACGTTCGGTTTTAATCTTTGACGATTATCTAGCTTTTAATCAAATATCTTTACGGAGAATTTTTTTAGGCTTCGCAGCGTCGCTGCTGAAAAAATAAAGAATTCTATTTCGTAAATGGTGAATTGTGATGGATACAAATGAGTATTCAGAATAATTACTCATAATTTTGTTTTAGAAAGTGATCGCACGCAAAATTTCTGAAACTAAGCTTGCCAGATGCGAAGTAGAGTCAAGTAGCTCCAATGACGACAGTGCTGCTGCTGTCGCCCCTCAACCCTCCCCCCCCCGCCCCACCAACTTTACTAATTCTTCTTTGGCTTACTCAAAGATGTTCTCATACCTCATGTGAGTGTAAGTGTTCACCAAAGTGTTCTCTGGTTAACCATGGGTTTGTGTGTGGGGTTCACTGCCTGTTCTCACGTGCGAAGAAATCATGAACGTCTATTACATATTCACAGCAGCTAAGGTCAGTGTGCTGGCTCCGTAATGGAAAATTTGTTTACGTTGCGGGGACGCACTGCGAGCGAGCAAAACAGAACTTGTTTCGGTCCCCGCGGGTCCCTCAGACGACGTGCTATGCACTTGCCTAGCAGAAACAGACTGGGGGAGGAGGAGGAAAGTTACCTATTAGGTAATTTCAGTGACTTCGTGAGATAAACTGAAAAAAATCTTCATATAGGAGAATTATCCAATTGCCGAACTAACTCTATTTCCGAACAAACAGTCATTATTTGATGGGATTATTATTTTCACCTATCAAATAATGATGTTTGTTCGGAAATAGAGTTACTTCGGCTATTGGGTATTTCCTATATGTGGCAGTCCATCATACACTTTAGAAAGTCCAAAATTTCATTGCCAAAATGGGCTTTCAGTGATACACGGCAGCAGACGTTCAAGTCTGACCAAGTCAGCAATAAAACAGCACCTTCTCACTTAACATTGTCAGTCCGGGGCAACGCTATGCAATCGCACGCCCAACATCTGAACGGACGTTAATCCCAATCGGAAATTTACAGGCATTTATCGGTAGCCTATGGGAAAATAGTGAAAGGTATAAGATAGTATCGGATAAATGCCTATAAAATTCCGATTGGGATGCGCTCGCAGGTGGTTCAATTTGAGACCTTTTCATGGGGTATCTTGCATAACGACTTTCACTGTGACACCGAGATTACTTGCGAGGGAAACATCTGTCTTAAGTTGAATCAGGAAGCAAAGAGTGTAACGGGAGGAATCAATGGGACTAAAATGACACTTAATTGTAACCGCATGTTGTGCAAATGACGTCAAATTGACAAGTCGAAGTATTTGAAGGCCGGATTTCTTAATCCCAATCCAATTTATCAGCAGCGTTATATTCTTGACGCGACAGAAGCGATAAAAATTGTTGCTGCTCAATCTACCTACACTTGCCGACAACATTTTTACCGTGTTTTGTGTACGCGTGCAGTTGAAGTATATGGTCAGTAAGGTGCGGGAAATTGAATGAATTAGGTCGGAAATATACGATGATATGTTTAAATATGTTTGTTAAAAGCACTGTGAACTGAATATGTAGTGTCGATAAGGCTTCACTTCAAAGAAGAAGTTAAATCAGGGACCCAGATCTTGCTGCTAGTACTGTGAAATTTCCTCCAGCCTCCATTGCAATTTTCTACTGATAATTGCTTATTGCTCAATTATTATACATTCTCTTGATTTATTTAAGTGCTCAATTGATGAAATTTGCAATTTAGAACGATTTTTCGCCGGAATTAATTAAAATACTTGCAGACCGCCGTAGCTTTGTCGAGATCAATTCCGTCACTTTTTGATGCTAATTTCAAGCGATTCCTCCCGTTACACTCTTTGCTTTCCTGAATTGAATAATATATTATTTAATATAATTATATTATTTAATATAATTATATTAAATATAATATATTATTTTATTTCTCATATAGATGCAGCGCTCAAGGAGTTGGGGAGCAGCGCGCTGATCGAGGTATTCATTCCTAAAGCTGACATTCCTAAAGCTGACATGCATAGGACTAAGATTTACGGTTAGCATCCACCTTAACACCAGTGGACAGTCAGTGTAATTCTCATAAATACCAGAAGGGAAAAAACCCGCTGTATAGAGTAATATCGAGAAAATAGGGGTGTTTAGAGCTGTGCCTAAGAGCGAGCCTCCATTGCGGGGAATGTGAAGTTAGCACGACACGCGTTACTTGCTATCGCCTTGAAAACAACGCAAGGAATACGTCGCACATCATTCATGCTTCTTGTATGCAGTGAAGAGGATTCCTCTAACTCCCTTGTCAATAGCAGTGCATTCGCGGTTCGTTCAGTGATAACTTCCAGATGTGACTGACTCATTGAATAGAATTTGCATTTTTATAAGACCAGCATCGATGCTGTTGGTTTCATAGGCAACAGTCAGTGGGTGTTAGGGTCCCTGCGGAGCTAGTCGGTGTAAACATCGCCAGGCTATATAAGGTCCCGCAACTGGCTTTGGGGTCACTTGAGCAGTAGTCGCCTTTTGCTGAACACTACGACCTCCTGGATAAGCCAATTTATACTTCCCTTCCATACAGCTGAAAATCAAGTTTAGCTAAAGATCGCTTCCTGGAAGCAAAGCTCGGCTAAAGTTGAAGATCGCACTATATTCAGGTAAGCTACGAAAACAAAGTTATTCCATCGGACAGACACTGTTCCTCGTGTCGATTGTTAGGGAAAGCGGTAACCAAAGCATTGTAGTACGTTTCCGTCTTGCCACTTTGCATCGTAATCCGTTGTGGGATATTCTCCGAATGCGTTCGCATGGGCTTAGCCATATATGTAATGTAATAATACGTTATTGCACAGTTAGAGTTGGTCACTTCATATCAGGATAACTGAGTCGGATATATGGTTCTAAGGAGTCTGAGTCGGAATCAGGAAGTGGCTGGACCTAGGAGTTGGAGTCGGATTTGATCCAACCAATTCCGCAATTCTCGTCCATATGAACTTTCTCGCACCCTTGGAGGAAATTTCAGCAGGCCCGTATCTTCTAAATTACTCATTTTTTCTCACACTTTGAAAGTTTTATAATTGTATCGCTTACATATGTATCAATAGTACTTACCCTACGTTTAGTCAGTGATGCACACTCTATTTCTAATTCAAATCATTCTGTTCTATTTTCGAAAATTTTTCGTGTATAGAACGAAAAACACGCTGAAATAGCATCTCTTTATTAATTACAAGGAAAATTGTGTTGCTTCTATCATTATATTTAATGTGTTTACACTGACTGCCACTAGTTTAAATATGCATATGCAGCACAACCAGCAATTTTCTTTTTGTGTTACCCTTAAGACTGATTACCTCAGGGTTATGACCTCGCTGTGCGGTGCGACTGTACGACAATATTTATATATTTCTTCTGTCCTGCTGGCAGGTGCCTGTGTTCTGTGCTGTCTCTACCGCCACAGTTTCAGGGTTCTGCCCTCATGATTTGTTTGGGCACAGCATCCTGCTAAGATAATAAATGATTTTTCTAAATAATCCTGGAACGTTAGCTAGTATCTTTGCATGTACAAACAAGCCCTTTTTGGCGGTAGAGATGATAATACTGTAACCACACGTCCACTGAATTAAAATCAGATATTAACATTCCATATGTATTCATGATACCAAACTGGGTAAAATTTGCCATTAACAATGCACAGCAGTGCTATTTTGTTGTTTGCATCTTACATATATCACCGAATGTCAAGTTTTTTATTTATTTATTTATTTATTTTTGTGTGTGTGTGTGTGTGTTACAGTTAACGCTAGTACCCCCAGATACCCATATCTGTTCTCTTTGACTGACAAGCGGACACGACAAGCTCGAATAAAAATAATCAGAATGCTGTAACAAACTTCAGCGTGAGTTTGTACACTCGTATGTCTATCAACTAACATAGCTTTTATGTTATGTGCATTTTTCATGTCCCGTTTTACTTCTTTTATGCAACGAAGAATGAGAAGCATCTATTTCAGTGTCTGGCTGTGATTCCCGCAGGTTGCAATTATACAAATTTCTAATGCCCAAAAATAATCCCACTCTATAAATAATACACAGTTATTTGGTTGCTTGACTGCTTATATGCATAATCGGTTTGTCTCTCGGTCGCATTGTGAAGGATTAGACAGGGGAAAAAATTTTCATTATCTGAATGACAAAGAGGCCGCTGGCTCGCCAAATTTATTAATATACAAAATCTAGGAACCGCCCGACTACCTCTGAGGGGTACTACAGATATTAGACTTAACGTGTACTTCTTTCCCACAACGATTTTTGTTCTCTAAGCTGATGATGGAGCAGTTTGACTTCCAACTCAACAATAAACAATATAAAGATATTGCAAAAAACTACACAACGAGAAAGCTGATGGAACGCATGCTATACGCAAAATATTATTCTATTCTGTCACATTGTGACGGCGCTGGCCACCAAAGCAAGAGCAATAATATGCTCATTTTAGTCTCATGTGTATGCTTTGTAATCATCATATACAGCGTCCAACAGCCTGAGGTTTTTTTTGGGAGGGGGGAGGTCATGTTTTTATAGGGTTTGGCTGTCTTTCCGTCTGTCTGTTACCCCGTCTGCCTGTCACCAAGATAACTCAAAAAGTTTACGACGGATCTTTATGAAATTTACAGGGATTGTTGGGCATATTAACAGTAATAGATGGTTACCTTTTAGTGTAGATCCACTCAACCGTTTGTTTGTTTGTTTATCTACCACTTTTTTCTCAGTACCATTACTCAAATAGCTATGAACGGATTTTTATGAAATTTAAATAGTTGTTAAGTATATCACAAAGAGTAAATGACCTTTGCGATTATCTGTTCGTTCGTTTGTTTGTTTGTTTGGCTGTATGTTTGATTTTATACTTGTTAGTACAATAACTCATGAAGTTATGAACGAGTCTTTATGAAATATACAGGAATTATTAGAAAAAGACATATTAATGTTCAATATTGATGATGATCGGTTGATGTGGTTGTGAGTTTGACCAATGTTTGTCAACAACATAGCTCGAAAACTTAATAAGGGATCTTCAAGAAAATTACACAAGCTATTATTACTGTGAAAAAGCACGAGTGATCAAATTTTTATACTGAAAAAAAAAATTGAGATCACAGTTTCAGAACCAATTTGAATTTCTCGTTAACGTTGTCTTTCTTGGCGGAGGTATGCGCTCTCACAGTGCTTTGGTAATATTTATTTTCCTTTCAACAGAACGTGCCGCAATTTTTTACAGCTGGTTCACCAGTAATATAAGCTTCTTTTTTTTTGCAAATTTCAGATCAGTTATGACCGCATCACCCATAAGGCCAGCAGCCATCTTGATTTTGTTGGTGGCCGTTGGATTGCAGCTGGCCGCCTGCCAGACGTTCCAGTACAGCAGAGGTGTGTCTATAGTGCCGCAGTTGATCTTAATCCGGATTGAGATTATCCCCGAAAACGTTCGATTTGCTTTGTAGATATGACCGCCAAGGTTTTACAGGGTGTCCAGGAAAGATTTACCCATTTTTAAAATAGCCACGAAACATTTAATAATTGATAGAAATAACTTTTGATTGTATATTACGCTTTTCAGAACTCTTTTCAATGATTGTCTTTTGTTTCGCTAATGTGTAGACAATACTTCTACCAAAATGGCGTCTCAAGCGAAAATGAAATCAAATTGTTGCCTTAAAAACAGCTGGTATCGCCAACAAAGACATCATAAAGCAGCTCCATGTGTCGCGTAAGACTGTATATAATGTCTGGAAACGTTATAATGATACTAATACAACTTTCAGCAAGAAAATTCCAGGCCGCCCACGAACTGTTCGAACCAAAAAAGTGGTGAAAGCCATCCAGAAGCGAGCTTAGCGGAATCCTCGAAGGAGCATAAGAAAAACTGCTAAAGAGTTCGAGATTTCAAAATCTTCTATGCATATGGTGTTTAAAGATGATTTAGGGTTTAAGGCATACAAAAAGCAATTCAAGCAGCTACTTTCAGAGGC
>LQNS02277216.1:6089597-6104134 GCA_001587735.2 Parhyale hawaiensis | reverse complement strand
TTTCATTCCCAAGCGTTCCATTCGCTACTTTGGACCGACTTTCAGGCGTTCATCGCTAACTGTGCTTGGTCTCATATGTAATTGATTCTTGATTAACAACTGTAACTCAGCCTAAGGCAACGAATCGAATGAATTGGTTAAAATTTGACGTAAGTTAAAGCTAATTGTATTAGATTACCTCGATCAAAGTGGATGAAAGGTACTCGCCCTATTATGTCTTTCTGCCTTTATCTAAAATTAAGTCCGTAACTGCAAATATGCCCATAACTTTCAGTTTTATTCAAACAATACCTCTTCTTCATTTTGTATTGCTATTTTGACGAAGTTTTGGACCAAGCTTTCCTACCTTGAAAACGACATTCACTGAAAATGTCGGAAGCTTGGCCAAAATAAGAATACAAAATACAGGACACGTATTATTTTACGAAAACTGAAAATGTGGAACCTGACTGTCCCCTACTTCAATCAATTATGCCCGTGAGTGCAGTTGTACCCATAAGTACTGTTATATATTTACTTTTTTATTATGGTACCTTTTCGAAATAATTATGCCTAGAACTGTAACTATGCTCTTAGTTGCAAGTATGCCTTTAACTACATTTATACCCTTAACTGTAGTAATGCACTAACAGCAATTATCACAGTAACTGCAGTAATGCCCTTAACTACAGGTATGCCTTTCGCTGCAATTATGCATGTAACTAAAATTATGTATTTAACTTCAGCAACACTTTTAACTGCGGATATAATCCTAACTGCAATTATGCCCCTCATAATTCTAGTTATGCCATTAACTGCAATTAAACTTTTTTCGCTGTAATTATGTCTTTAAATGAAATTATGCCTTTAATTGCAATAATTATGCCCTTAACTACAGTTATATTCTCCCAGAACATCGACAGCCGCATGGCGGCGCTGGAGTCGACGTTCCTGAACCTCCTCGCAGGCCTCGGCAGCGCCAACAAACCAGGCCTGAGCCGGCCAGCCAAACTCTCCGCCCCTTCTACGGACTATTACTCGGACCAATAATGCCGATACGGAAGTGAAAAAGAAGCGCTGCTACCTACGTGGCCGAAGCAAAACAACAAATTGGGTCGTTTGTTGTTGTGATTTTAAATCTCTCAAGTCTGGGCAAGATCCCAATGTCCTTTTCAACTATGTAAAACCGAAGCAGCTGAATAGTATTTAACTTATGACGACGTATACAAGTTCATATATAGTCTTAACCGGGAATAATGAAACTCTACTACTTTTCCTCACAGCTGATTTGCTTTGTAATTTTTTTACGGTACATTTTCTCTCAGTTATATTTATTTTTGTCACACTTTTCTAGACTCTTGCATATCTGTACAATTACTTTTAAATAATGCAGTATTGCATCAAAAAGTGCATTGATGACATGCGGTTATCTGCCTCAGTTCCACTTCTTTCTATTGGTATCGGTGTGTTTTACTCAACAACAGAAGTTTGGCCGTCCCAGAAGCTAACTTACGGCTTTTGGGACAGTAAAAAATTATTTTAGGGGAAGTTCAGAATGCTGCAAAATGACTGAAGATCTCGGCGAATGGTGCGCCATATTCTGCAACCAGAATAGCTCTTTGTAAGCAACACGGCCTGTGCCATGTGTCCACACTCTACACAGTCCCCCCTTCTTAGGTTATTCCCATTTCAGTCAACGTTTCAGAAACTCAAGAGTCTCTATGACACAAAATGTTAAATCGGTCTAAAGTTCACTGTAAAGTATGGTGTTACTTTTTTCATTCTCTTATGATCAAGACCGGAGTTAGAGGGTGGCTATAGGGCCCAGGTATTTCTGAAAAAAAAACATCTGAAGTTTACAAGTGCATTACAATTACTAAATTCTCCATTGCTCAAGTGTGTTCATCCTCGCATCTTCTCCGATCGTATCCGTCACTGCTCTAGGTATTATTGCCGAAATCATTGCAGCTGCATTCACAGCACCGCATTTACAAGCGCTTCTCATCAGAATATTGCATATAAAATGCTGATGCGAAAAGAACTTTTATTTACCTTCTCTGACGTGAACATATATAAGCAGATAGAAGTTAAGTGTATCGCTGACAAACATGAACGCTACCACGGGATCAGAACATACATTACGTGACGTCAGTAACAATCGGGCTCCAGCAGGAAATCCCCAGTGCCATCGTATATCAAGACCAACACTGCCATCCCCACGGAAGGATGAACTGTGATTGGCTGACTGTAATGTAGGTAAATGGGAAGTTGCGAATGACGGCCATTGCTGTTTTCGATATTTTGAATTAAAATGACGATGAGTGACTTTACAAAAAAAATAGTTTTCTTCACTAGAACATCCGATAACGCTGACAGCGTGTGGTTGATGGCAAATTGCAAGAAAATAGCTTGCGTCGCTTTGCGATTCGTATTCATTGATTGCTCAAAGTGAATAAAGTGGAGGCCAGCGCACCAATCGGTGACAACAACAAAGCCATGAGTGACGTCACAGCTTATCACAGTCAGTCCAAGATCTTCATATTCCCCACCCGAAGGTGACGTCAGAACGAGTAAAAAATTTGCATGTTCTTTACTAGACGAGGGTTAACTCATCTGATTGGTTGAGGCGGGCTGTGACGTCACCCATTGCTCTGTTACTATCACGTGACGACCACACCGGCCTCTTGTCTATTCGCTTGGTTAGTTTTCCGTTTCCAACGTGCTAATTAATGAGTCACTTGTAGATGGCGTAGCGATAAGTCCTTTGGAGAATACTTTCGCAATGATGACGCTCTGCAAGAATTATAAAAAGGAAAACAATTTGGCCATTTTATAGGCTAAGGTAATGATAGCGTAAATTCGTAAATCCTCTTATTTGGGCACAGTCACTTCTTTGTCGCTGATGTTATCACTGTTATTGTTGTTTCTGTCGCCCTGTGACTCACTGCCCAGCCCTGAAAAAAAAAAAGAAAAAAAATGAAAATAATAAAAAACACGAGAAAGGTTCCCTCACTGCGGAAAGGTGTTCCTTTCACTTCTTCATCTTTCTTTACACTGAGCTTCAGAAAGTGTGGCAGAAAATGCATTCACCTGACAGTCAAATAAAACTTTTTTTACTCAACGTGCGCATATTCTGTTATGTCCTAGTAAACACAACCGTTTGCTTAGCAAAAAATTCTAAACTCTTATCAGTGAAGTCACGTGGCTTATTCGTGTTCACACGATAATTCAAATGAAAAAGCTTGCATGTTTTGACTCGCACTGATATTGAATTTTAAGAATGGACTATCGCAGCATACTGTGCCGGTACACTAGTACACTACATTCGACTGAGTTAGGGGTATAATACGTGTACCAATAAATTATATTAGGCACCTATTCCAGCTGAACCAAACCTAGACTAATTTATTCGTCATTCTTAACTGTCACCTTATCTAAAGCCTGGTTCACACTAGTGATTTTTCGCCTGTGCTATCAGTTACTGTAGAGCCAATCCAATGTATCCGGTTACTTGCCGCGTCTTGCGCATGATTAAATTTTCCAAATTTTATTTAAAAAATCGACAGTCTTGCCTTTTTTTGCGCTATAGCAAGTGTTTATGATATACTTTCAACTACCCGCATCTTTTTTAAGTTTGAAAGATTGTAATCTTACAAAACTTTTTTAAAGCGATGTTCTAGCACTGCAAGATGTAGTCGCGGTCACTGAACCGTAATAGGAATGTGTGTGTTGGCTGTACGTAGACAGCGCAGACTAAAATCGTAAATGCGAACCCGGCTGAACACATAGTCTCAAGTTGTTCATAAACTATAGCTACTAAGACTAAGTGTACTCTCCTATTTATTCAACGAGACTGCTTAGTAAACACGCTGACAATAGCATCAACATCGTTTATGAATTTATTCCAAGTCGCAACCGTGACGCTTATATGTTATTTTTAAGCATTTTACTAACATTAGATTGAAGTGAATGGATATAATTGATTATTTCTTGTCTAGCTGTAGGGCCTGTAACCATGGCAGTGACAGGCTTGTGAAGAGAACTCGTAGGCATCAGGCAATCAAACTTTTTCGACCGGTGAACAGGGACGAGCGTTGAACGAACATGACAACAATATACTTGGCCGCGCACACCGTGCATTTTCACTATAGTCAAATCAGCGTTAGCAGTCATTTAGGGGCGGGGCTGAATTCAACACAGCAGTGCCAAATCTAATCTCTTGACTAAACTAGAGCACTCTGAGAACGCATACCTCCACCAAATGAGGCAACGGTAGCAAAAAATTCAAATTGGTTCTGAAACCATAATTTTCTTTGTATAAACTCCAAAATCCAATCATTCGTGCCTTTGTATATTAATAACAGCTTGTTCAATTTTCTTGAAGATCCGTTCATAACTTTTTCAGTTATACTGTTAACAAACGTTATTACAAACATAAGTCAAACATACAAACGAACAAACGATCTGCACAAAAATTTGATCATTTATGTCTTTTAATATTACTAACAAACACTATAAATTTCATGAGGCTCCATTCATCATTTTTTGAGTTATTGTGCTATCAAGCATAAAATGAAAAACAGTGACAAACGAACGAACAAACAAACGGATCATTACCAAACCTTGGTCATATACTCTTTGTTATATACCTTACAACTCATGTTAGTTTTATCAAAATCCATTCATAACTTTTTGAGTTATGGCATCAAGAAAAATGAGGCAGACAGACAAACAAACAAACAAACAAACAAACGGAATGACCTATCTTTACCAAAAGTTAATCATCTGTTTCTCCTGACATACCTAACAATCCTTGTAAATTTCATCTAAATCGGTTTATAACTTTTTGAGTTATCTTGGTGACAGACAGAGAGACAGACAGACAGAAAGACAGACACGACGAAAACGTAACCTCCTTGGCGAAGGAAATTAATGCACTTCGAGTATTCGAATATAAATATAATTTTATCGATTGAGACAAGTTATACCACGCGCTTAAGTGAGATTTAGCAAAGTTGCTTGCGTTCTTAGCCACGCCCATCGGACTCCTTGCGCTGGTTTGATTATTGCTGCAAAGCTTCAACTTACATGGTTCAGCTTTGACTATTTTTTAAATCCAAACTTAGTTAGTGATACTAGTAAAATTTCGGATATCTCTTCAACAATGGAGTAAATTAGCACTCAAAGCGCTTTGCACATTCAGTTGTTGAAACGCTTTGCTAGGAAAAGTCGTTGATACAGCAGCCGTGTGAACTCGCCTAAATACTTGAATTAAAATTTCCCGTCAATGTGAGTATATAGGAGCCTGCATTCCCAAAACCTCCATTAACCTTAGTCATCTGTAACAACAGCTATACTCTAAAATGTAGGTACAAATACCAGCAAGGTCCATCTTTTTGTCTAAAAGCTCTTGTTTTATTGCACACGACGGTTTTAAGTAGAAACTCATTAACATCATGATCATGGCTGCTCGTGGTGATGGCTGCGAGTTCGTCGCACATTATAAGGAAAATTGCATCTCTCCTCATTGTAAACGCTACATTTGCCCTGCAGGCGGCATTTGCCGAGCTTATCATAAAATATTGATATATCAGAAAAAAATATACAGGTGCAGACGACTAGCGGGGCGATATGCCCGTAACTGCCCAGGTGACTGATAGCGTTATCACCGGCGTTGAGCAAATCATACCACTAATGCATCACTCTTACTTTTGGCCGCATTGTGTGAAGACAGGTGTAGTGATCGTAGAACTATCCTGTATAATTTGAGGTGAGCGGTATCTACGTCGATGTACTGCACCATGTAATTTAGAATTTAAAGAAACTTGTGATATAATGCCTTAGTTACAGTTACTGAGTGATACTGAGTAGTGCCGTAGGTCATCAATAGCTTACTGTGCAGTGTGCGCCAAGTAATGTTACATTGGTTTTACTTTTTCATCTCGATTTCTCACTTTGCTTATCATATTTGGGGAAGAGAATTAGTAATTTTTTTCCTATCCGTGACTCTTAGCAGAAAGGCTAAAAATTTTTAAATTAAAATTTTTAACATTTTGCAATTATATTAAAACACCATTACAATCTGCAGTTCTTAATTGCAGCTGTTGTGTTCTACTATTCAGTGACTCCTGTAACTCATAGCTTACTAAATTTATTTGATAAGAGTCAAGTGACAGTTCTATAGTATGTATTGACAACAGAATATTAGTTCTAATCTTGTAATGTAAATAATTCAAACATTATCTGTTGCTTGTCAAATATCGAAAGAATCTAAATCATATAAATTGTTCTATATATTTAGCAGCATGTAAGAACAGTACAACCATTAAGTATCGCTGGCTCACTTTTTTATTTGTTAATTAAAGATACCATATCATTTCAGAGTCCACTGTCTCAGTTACAATGAAGTTCCTCAAGGTACTTGCATATTCTGCTGGTGGAATTGCTGCCATACTTTTAACAGGCAAATTCATTTACAAGTGCAAGTATGGCTGGTGCTACTCCACAAAGAAGCTTGATGGAAAGCTTGTAATTATTACTGGAGCTTCAGCAGGTGAAGTAACCAATCTGCATAATAGTTACTTACTCTAAAATCTTATCAGTATTGACGTTGAGAAGCCTCAAAATAAAAAGTAGGACCAAGTTAGCCGTCCGTAACGACATTTATTATAATCTAAGTACCAACCAGTGAATAAAACCGAACGTTTCGGATAGTCAGTCCATCATCGGCGGATATAATTCAGAAAAAACAATATTACGGAAATTAATTCTAACAAAGTCAGTCAGTTCTGCAAACCTAGCTAAAGCTATCTAACGCCTATACATATACCTAATTTGTACTTTTACTTACGATCAGCAGGATCGATAAAACAAGAAATAAAGTGCAATCTGTGCTATGCATTAGCTATGCCAAGAGGAAACGCGCTCTGAGTATCATTTAGCTGCGGTTCTAGTTTTGAATATAGAGAGGGACTCCAAAATTCGAAGGCCAGAAATGTAGGCAGTTATTGCTAGAACTTTAAAACTCTCTATAGAAACTGGAACTCTGCACTGTTCGGCATGTGTTCGTACAGAGGATTGAGAGGCAGAACAAAGGGGAAGACCGGTCCTAAAACTACGCCCCGCATGCTCAGCGACCCTGGTCATAAGGGTACGGCAGGTCGAGCCCACGTACCGGGATTCACAACGGGAACAACGATATTGCTACACAAGGGACGCTCGCTTTACAGGAAGCAGCTTATCCTTATAACGAAACAGAGAACCAATGGTGGAATTATTGACTAGAATTATTTGTACATTTCATTGTGGAAAAGATTTGCAGATGAGAGAACCCCTGATGATATCTGCGTCCAGACGCTTGTCTCTCCTTCAAGCTTCACTCACGCTCCGGCACTCTATGAGCTTCCGCCATTCAGTCAGACAGAATCAGGAAGATTTCTAAAAAAGAAAATATGACAAGAAAAATAAACTCAGGCAAGGAGCTGATTATACAAGCAATATTGATTTCTGCAGATCTGGGGAGCTCGGAAACGTAAGTTAATTGAGACATGATATACAACGGATTACGTTATTTTAGAATTTTCGACCGTTAACAGTTTGGTACTACTGGAGGAGGAGTCCGGAACTGTGGAGAATGTGGCTCCTAATGTTTGTGTAGACCATTTTTAAACGCATAAGACTGAAACTCCACCGAAAACTTCTGTGAGGTAGTGCATTCACAATGTTATGTAGGATGACATGCAGGAAGTGACAGTATAATATTTATCTAAATTTGTGAAACCATAAGCAGCACTGTGTGCATGTTACCAGTACACTTGTAACTTGTACTTTTCTATCTTCTCGTAGGCGACTGGCTAATCTTATAGCAAAACGAAGTAGATTTTTCTTAGTTATTTTTTTGTGGCTTTGATGAGACACAGAGTTCGAAACAACTGTTTTCTTCCCTGGCTGCAACGATTGCATGTTTTGCAAGATTCCTTAAAATTTTCACGACTTTTCATTCTGTCTTACGACGAATGTGTAGCTTTTTGCAATACGCGAATTACTCTCTCCTTTTTTTTTATAAAGAGATACGATTGTTTTTCTATTAACAACCAATGTTTACTTAAGTTTTGATGCTGTCGTGCATCTGGTATTTAAAACAGATATGATTTAAACTGAAGTACAATCTGATGACTTCGAAATAAAAACTTACTTTTACCATTATCTCAAGATTGTGTAGTCCTAATTACGACTGATCCGGCACTAAGATATAATATACCTATTTTTGCACAACTTTTACGAAGTGATAAGCTCATCCCATTAGATTAGATTAGATAGGCGGCGGTAGACGAACCAAGAGGCCCATTCCCAAAGAGACACCGGGACTAACACCCCGGCCTCTTTGAGCTATTGCCATTAGGCCTCTTTGAGCTATTGCCATTAATATTATGGCGAATTATATATGAAACACGTACTCTGCATGATAATTTATTATTATTATTCCTTACCCACATTTGCTCTTGTGATGAATTTTTTCCCAAAATTATCACAGGCATTGGTCGGGAGACTGCCCTGGATATGGCTAGAAGAGGAGCAAGAGTGATCATGGCTTGCAGGAATTTGAGCAAGGCTCAGGCAGTAGCAGGTGGGTGGGTTGCCTAGAGCAGTGGTTCTTAACCTTTTTAGTCCCATGCTCTCCTTAGGGATATATTTTTTCCTTCGAGCCCCCCCCCCCTCGCTGTTTTTAAATAAATGTGGTGCCAAAACACGACCAAACGTACCAAATAAGTTAAAACTAGAGCACTTTGAGAGTGCAAACCTCCCCAAACAAGGTAACGGTAACAAAATATGCAAATTGGCTCTAAAACCATGAGCTTCTTTGTATTAATACCAAAATCTAATCATCAATCAGTGGCTGGCTCTCTCTTTGGTCGCTAACTGCGGCACCACAGAAGACACCCAGCAGAGTGACTTCACACACGTGGGGTGACGTGAACAACGGCACCTGGACTTCTTCCGAAGACCCTCAAGGTTCATCTCCTCGAAAGTGGCCGCAAAAAACAAAGTTTATCCCTACGCTGCAAAAGCAAAGTTCACCCCTGTGCCGAAAAAGCAAAGTTATCGTATAATTCGCTCATAACTTTATTTTCGCATTCCCCGCTCTATGCAAGGACGGATGAGGATGGTATGACGTGTGTTGCGCCACCCCTGCCCCAAACACAAATCCCCGGTACACAGTCAGCCTGTGATCTATCAGAGCTCGGGAAGAATACCGTACACGTACGTACGTTACGCTGGTCTGCGGGCCTCTACTTAGCAACATTTTCACTTATTTCGCATCATACCAAAAACCACCGCAGCATCACAATGGGTCGGAGGAAGCTTACCACTGAAGAACAGTCTCGGGCCCTCACTCTAATCAAGCAGGGAGTGCCGGTGAACCGCGTAGCTGTCGAACTGAATGTCAGCCGAGCGTCGCTCTCCAATCTTGAAAAATCAGCTACCGCACTACCTGCCGGGACCATACTAGCACGAAAAGTGGGATGTGGGCGCAAGAGAAAGACAACTGCAAGCTTCAATTATTTCACAAACATCTTGTCAGTCTTTGCTGTTCTCTTTCTTTTCCACCCACATCTCACTTTGCGTGCCGATATGGTTCCGGTACTGAGAGTGGTAGCTGTTGTTTTAAGCTTGAAGAGGGACACTCGGCTGACATTCATTCCCACAGCTACGCGGTCCACCGGTACTCTCTGCTCGATTAGAGTGGGGGCTCGAGTCTCTTTTCAATTGGTAAGTTTTTTCCGACCCATTGTGACGTCATGGTGATTTTTCGTCTTATGCCAAAATAAGGGATGAGGTAGGAAAGTAGAAGCCCGTTGACCAGCGCAGCGTATGTGTACTCTGCTTGAGCTCCAATGTATAAGAGACGGACTGTGTAGTCGGGATTTGTGTGTGGCGGGAGGGTGGGTGGGGGAAGGGTTGAGCAACGAACAACATGCCACCCTCCTCTCTCCTCTAATATGGCAGGCAATGCGAAAACACAATTATCTGTGAATTATGTAACATATAACTGTCTTTCTGGCACAGGGATAAACTTTGTTTCTGTGACCAGTGTAGTAAGAGTTTCTGCAATTTTCTTGAAGATACGTTCGTAACTTTTTGAGTTATGTTGCTGACAAACATTATGACCAATACACGTCAAACACACAAACCAGCATACCAATCTGCAGCAAATTTTAATCATGTCTTTCAACATTACTAACTACTCCTGTAAATATCATGAAGATCCATTGGGAACTCTTTGAGTTATTGTCCTAACAATCAAAAAATCAAATATAGCGGCAAACAAACGAAAGAACCAATAATCACAAAAATTAAGTCATTTACTCTTCGTAATAAACCTAAGTGATTTAGTAAATTTAAAGAAAATCTGTCCTTAACTTTTTGAGTAATGCGCAAAGGAAAAATAGGCAGACAAATGGATGAACAGATTTCCACCAAAAGTTAATCCTCTTCATCTGTTTTGCAAAGATCCGTTCATAGTTTTTTTTAAGTTATCTTCGTGACAGAGAAACAGAAAAATACGATAAAAACATAACCTCCTTGGCAAAGGTAATTAATATATATCAGTTTTTACTCCGGAGGCTCACGACCCTCCAAGAATCCGCTCACGCCCCCCTAGGGAGGCGCGCCCCCAGCTTAAGAACCACTGAACTAGAGTCTAGATAGGATGCTACAGTAGATTATCTTCGCTTGTTCTATTGATTTAGTGTGCATGAGCTGGATCGTAGTTACTGAAAAAGATTTTGTCATGTACCATGTTGGCTTTGTTAGATAAGCTTCATGAATAGATATGTAACTTTCAGTTGCTCTGCAAACTTTCATACCGTGTGTCAACTTTTGGTCTAACAAATATACAATAGATCTGCATTGTATTGTGAGAAAATAGCATGTGTTAGGATGAAGTGCATAATAATGCATGTAGTGAAACTCTACACTGTCGGTATCTACGCATTTTCCAGTGCCTAATGCAAGCACAAGTTATCATTTTACGAAGAGATACTATTCTTCTAGTATTTCTTCACAAGAACAAATAGATACAAGCATTGCCTGCAATATATGCGGATACTAGCTCCTGCTGCAGTAGTTTCTTCATTACTACAGATGAAATTGTTACCGCTACCGGCAACACTGACGTGACAGTCAAACAGCTTGACGTGTCTTCTCTCGCTTCCGTCAGGGCATTTGCCAACGGCATCATTGCATCGGAGTCCGCGCTGCATATTTTGGTGAGTTCCCACTTTTCAAAGCGAAAATTCACAACTATAATGTTTTGAGAAAAAAAATGAGTTTTGGCCGTCAGTCTTATAAAATTCACTGAAATAATTCTTTTAGAAGATTTATCATGTGCGTGATGCATTTGGTTTACTATACTATACGTGTTTTGAGAGTAAGATCCATCTAATTTTTTTAAGCTTCTTATTTGATAGTATCCCAGTCCGAATGCTTGTCCGTTAATTTACTTTCTCGTAGAAAAGGATGGAAGGAATTATTCTGAATTTTCCATTGGTTTTTAGTGTTGCCACGACACAATTGCATCGCCTTTCATATCATCTTCGTCATTGTACTTTAGGCTATAAGCTCGTAAGATCTTTATGTCATTCCACAGATCAACAATGCTGGTCACGCCGGTCCACCAGAGAAAACTGTAACAAATGAAGGGTTGGAGCTAACCATGGCTTCCAATCATTTTGGGCATTTCCTGCTCACCAATATGCTCGGTTTGTTTTGGTACTATACAATATTATTAGATTTCTGTGATTTCCTGCATATGGACTTATTTTATAGTCACTGTAGTAGTTGTGCCACCACAGGTTACGTTGACGATAGTAGTGATATTGCACCGTGTGTTCCTCCTATTTCGTAAGTTAAGTCATAACTCCACTTCTGGTCAAGATTGGTTGTTCCTTGAACTTCACTCTTTCCCGTTGCTGTTGTTGCTGGAATAGTAGTATGCCTTTGCCGTATCTTGTGTTTTGATCGTAACAGAGTCGGAGAGAAAAAGGCCGACCTCGCCTTCTTGATTTTGATCGTAACAGTGTCGGAGAGAAAAAAGCCGACTTCACCTTCTTGATTTTGATCCTAACAGAGTCGGAGAGGAAAAGGCCGACTTCACCTTCTTGATTTTGATCCTAGCAGAGTCGGAAAGAAAAAGGCCGACCTCGCCTTCTTGATTTTGATCGTAACTGAGTCAGTGAGAAAAAGGCCGACTTCGCCTTCTTGGATCCCAAAAAATGTTTGTCTTTCAACCCAATTTCTTTTCTCAGCAAGCTTGGCCAATTTTCACAGATTTTGACTTCTGAGGTTTGCAAGTGCTCGACCCCGACTCCGACTGTTTGTCCCGAAAAATATCCGACTCCGCAACCCACTTATCATGACAAAAGTTTACCCCTGTTTTTCAATTTCCTCTCTTTATATTGTTGAAGAGAACAGATATTTATAAAATTTTGACAACCACTTTCTATTTGATCAGGAGGGCTTCTCAAGGCCGGCGCACCTAGTCGGATTGTTTGCGTATCTTCTGTCGCTCACCAGCATCTGAAAAAATTTGACACTACCGACTTGTGTTTCCGACGCATTCCTTATACCAGTCTGAGGGCTTATGCCCAAAGCAAACTGTGCAACATTCTTATGGCAAAGGAACTGGCTGTCCGGTTGAAAGGAACAGGTAAGATCTTAATTCATTCGCGCTGTTTTGGGAACATTACTGCCTGCCCTGTCAATTGCCAAGTTTGTAGTGATCGTCATACTGGCGACAGTGGATTTTTCTTGGTAAATTGTTTGCTCTCTGAGAAAAGTGTAGTTATGCTATATTTGTGAAATATATAAACTAAAGTAATAATATCTCTCTGTTAATGCACAGGTGTCACGAGCTATTCATTGCATCCCGGGGCCGTGGCTACAAAAATTTTCTTCGACAACACGATCGCAGTTTTGAATATTTCAGGAGCTATTGTGTATTTAACTGGAAAGGTTAGCAACTACTTCTTCATGGATGTGCATTTTGCTATAACAGCTTCATCTGACTTCAATAGCCGATGTTTTTTACTAGTAGTTTTCGGTAACGAAGAGCCTGTGATGCTACTAACATAACATACCTAGATGTTGCGTTGCTTTCTCTGCCCCGCAATGACTAACCTGAGAGATCCTGTCCATTTTGTAAAAGTTTATGACCTCCCACGAGTTATATTGTGTTGCTAGTGTTAGATGAAGATGGATTACGTTTTATACCTAATAGCTAACCCTCTTCGTTCCCGACTCGCTCTTCCCATGCCCGTTGATCCTTTGTGGAACCAATCTCGTACACGGAAGAATTTCTCTCCTAGAGAATCCTTCCCAAAATAGCAAGAGTGAGTGTAACGAAATTCCAGCATTTATGAGAAGATGTACAACAGACGAGCTCTACGTTTCTCTGGACATATTGTGTGGCTCGTAATTTTCCTTTCTTAGAACAGTTAATTGAATCAGGGAGACTTAAACTGCATAGCTTGAGTATAAAAAATATCAATCAGGGAGACTTAAACTGCATAGCTTGAGTATAAAAAATATCAATAGAGACTCAGTCCGCGGATTGGACAGATTCCAGCGGCGGCGTCGCGCACTTCTGGTGTAGTGGTGGGCGTGGGTGGGTGGGTACAACACTATGTGAGGGAGGGCCGGGAAACAGGAACTGGGCGATTAGAGCCTGCGCAAGATACAATCCGATTCGCGGAGTTACTCCCTACTAATATCTGATCAGTGATCATATAATATTATTACTGTAATCAGTATTTCAGTAAGTATGATAGTGACGTACAGCGTTTAGACTAATTTTCTTTCTGAGCGAGAATGCGAGTATAACCGCCTGCAATATCAAAAAAAGATCATTGTAGCATGAAATTACCGTACACTACCAGCGCAAAGACTGAGATATGGTAGAGATAGATAGGGTTGTACTGTTTATCAGAATGGAAAATGAAAACAACACGGAAGATATGGAATGTTTTTTCTGTTTCCTGTATATCCTACTGATATATTATCTAGTTTCCTAGAGTTTGTTGTGACTTTAAACTCAAATATCACCGACACATTCCATGTATTAAGCACAACTCGCCCTTGTGACGAGAGCTGTAATTATGAAATTTTTCAGGACGCCCGAGCAGGAGCGCAGACGACCATCTACTGCGCCGTGGATGATGCTGTGGCTGACCAGAGCGGCCTGTACTATGTGGATTGCAGAGTGAGTATTCTGAAATTATCTAAGTTATGTTACTCGCTGCTGGGCAAGCATACTTTCTGAGTGATATGCTGCAGTGTACTTTGCTCACTTTAATAAACGTTGATACATTTGTGTTCCGTATTTCGTGATATGCTAACTTTGCTAACCCTCCCACGTACTGTTAGGGACCAACAAGTGCAAAAGGAAGCTAGATGAGATAGAACGTCAGCTTGCAAGATCACACGATGAAGAAAAACAAGAAAAAGAAAAGAAAGCCATTGAAAAAATTAAAAGCAATAGCAAATATTTTTTTGCTTAT
>LQNS02277216.1:6016356-6028537 GCA_001587735.2 Parhyale hawaiensis | reverse complement strand
TTAAGCTTGCTCAGCAAGTGCCGTCAGTTAAGCTTGCTCAGCAAGTGCCGTCAGTAAAGCTTGCTCAGCAAGTGCCGTCAGTTAAGCTTGCTCAGCAAGTGCCGTCAGTTAAGCTTGCTCAGCAAGTGCCGTCAGTTAAGCTTGCTCAGCAAGTGCCGTCAGTTAAGCTTGCTCAGCAAGTGCCCTTAGTTAAGTTTTGGACATTTTTCAAATTTGGAGGGAACTATAACTAAAATTTCTTCGCAAGTGTGTGTTATTTCGATGAAATGTTAACGTATTCGGACACGGAGATGACGAAACACGTTCTTTTGACTAGCTTGTGTACAGGCTCTTAGAACCTTTTTTGAATCTTCGGAGCCATGAACCATGTTACGTGCCCAACCATAATTGAAGGTGACATTTCTACTCTGTTGAATTTCAACATCTCTTTGGTAATTTCTCTTCGATTTCGAGTGAACTTAAGCTTGCACCGACGTATATTTTCGAACGATGTTCAAATACGTTATACATACTGCGCTCGCTGTCGCAGAAAATTTGGTTCCGAAAAAGTGAAACGTTCCGGAGCTTTACTCTCGTATGCGTCGGCCCAAGCAAAGTATAGGCTATGTTCCACTTGTTAACGGGTGACAAATAATTAATCTGGTCTGAATTACCCAATTTCAAATAGGGTTCCAAAATCGGATTCAGAGTCGATAGGAGTTGGAAATTTTTCGGGACCAGGAAATAGAGTGGACATCTTGCATATACCCAAGTGTCTAAGTACATGAAAATTAGTTTATACCGTAAAATAAATGGGTCGGAGTGGGTACAAACCGTGACATGTCTTTTCGCCGTCGGTCATTTCGCCGACGGTCCTTTCACCGTTAGGTCATTTCGCCGTGATGCACCATAATTGTCTTGGTAATACATAAATTATGCCCAACCACGCCCAACCTAATATGCTACTATTATTAGGAAAAGTTTAAGCTTCGGTAAAACATGCACGTTGTGCATCTCCAGCCCCCGGACACGCCTAAACGCTTTTGCTTAGCAACGCCGCACAGGAGAGGGAAACGAAAAACAAGAAGGTAGAAGTCTAGCGGGAATAGGTCGGCCACCTCAATCAGCGGCCCACCTCCCGTAACAGAAGGGGAAGTATTGAGAGCCTACCTAGCTTTACAAAACTAAGCTCGTCAGCAGGAAATGTGGCAAGCTGCAACATATCGTGAGGAGAAGGCACTAGGGATCCTTGGGGTCATGAGGCCCAAATATATTGTGACAGGGAAACGGCCCGCCAGAATATACCCCTGAGGGCAAAATAAATCTAAACCGATATTAACAGGAACATCAATGTCAGTACGTCACTGCATTAAAGAAGCCAATTTAAGGCACTCAGTGATGATTTCAAGGGAGTCTGTCTTTCGTGCCCACTTTGCTTCCTTCCACTTTCATACTCCTACTGATCTTACTGTTGTCTTTTCATCCTCTTCTTTCCCGACTTGCTGTTCCCATGCGCGTTGAACCTGTGTGGGAACACCTTCGTGCATGGGTTCCCCGTTTTTCTATCGACATACTATATGTCCCTTCCTTTTTCTGTCTTAGAAGAGCTTAGTACTTATTTAGGGAGGCTTAAATCTTCTTATACTACTACTACTAGTGATGATTTTAAACCCAATTAGGATTAAAATTGACAATTCAAAGACGTTTTCAATATATTTTGTTTCACAAAGTCGTAGAAGCAAAGATATTTCAAACAAATGAGGTTCGGCAAAGTTCTGCGCCAAGAGATAGGCACCGAAGCTATGAAGTTTGATTAAAAACTATGTCCAGTATCAGTAAGAGCATTAATAAGTTGGTCGAGCTATGTAGCCTGATCCTTAGACCCCAAAATACTGATATAACGTTGCTAGTATTAAAGAAAGTACACAACGACATAATTTTCATCAAATTGAATGATTTGCATTGTTATATCCATGATATAGATGTTATATACCACCGTGTCACTGACATTAAATTTTTTCCATTTTCCAGGCTGTAACCAAAACTTTTGGGTCGTTTTCTCAGACTTTAGCCGCAGTTCACACCTTCACACCTGGTTCTGCCGCGCTATGGTCAACTACCAAGGCTCGAGTCCCAACGGGCCACTAATGTATGGTGTATTTTATATATGTACAATCAGTAGAAATATCGACATAACAAGTTTGTTATTTCAGGCAAAAATGGGTTGGATTCTTTGGATCATTGGCGGTCTGGTTTTGCTCCTGCTGGTATTCAAGATCGTCTACCAGCTGCTGACGGGCTGGTGTTACTGCGACAAGAAACTGACGGGCCAGCTGGTGATTGTCACCGGAGCATCGGCAGGTAAACTAATAACTGCACATGATATGCATTGTTCATAAACCTGCTGCATTATAATACACAGTTTTTTGTTGCTTGTTTGGTTGGTTGATTGGTTGCTTGTTCTCTGTATTCCTCTAGCAGAAGTATGAATCGCCTCTCAGTGGTGGATTTGGATTCTGAATTTCACTTCTTTCACTCAGCAAAACTTTATATGCTTCATGCAAAATATGAGAAAAATATTCTTCAAAGTAGAAATAATAAGAGTAATGAATAAATTGGGAGCTTCGTCGAGGTAAGACTTTTTTCTGTCACAGTCAAAATGAGCGAACTTGAGACCAGGAGGGTCCGCCTCCTAAGCCGCCACCTAAGCCTTTAGTTACATAGAGCTAAAATAACGGAACCTAACACAGTAGGTTACTATGCCGGTGTTTTTTTAATTTTAGTGTGCTAGCACTTACAACCAACCCTTTTGAATTTCGAATTTTTAAATGAATGCATAATTCTAAATTCAAGCCCGTTTTAAACCGCGTGAATAGTGCCCATACACTGTATGTCATCATCATAAATTTTCAAAACTGTGTATCCTTGTTTCTATCCTCGTTTTTTCGGTAACGGACAGTTTCCATCCATTTACGGTATTTTATAATTTATTATTTCAAAGTAAGATATTGAAAAAGGGATAGATTCCGAAACGTGTGCATACTTTTAATTAATTTTGGCTTAACTATGTTTGTTTCTGTTTTCGACTCTTTTATTCATACTACGGATTAGTAAATCACTAGACCTCGTAGGAGCCTATACCGCCTCCGGCACCACAGCTCTGACAGTCTTTGCTCGGCTACAGCCGTGCACTCCTCTGTGGTCTAGTAAGCAACTAGCTGCCTGTAACCCGAACCGAAGAGAGAGGATTTCCCAATTGGGTGATTGGGCTCAAACTGACTTTACCTTTACCTATAGCTTAGTATTCTACATTCAATCAAGTGATTCCTCCCCATTGGGGGGCCTGGGAACCCTCACACCTGCTGCTGGTTCAAGCACGTATGGACCCTTAACTTGTTCATGACATTGGAAGTTTTTCTGATAATTTTTTTTAGAGCTTTTGTCGTTCTGGTGATACGAATTAACAATTTCTTTAGCCATCAGTGGAAAAATTTATGTTTTATTGACTTATTATGATATTTTTTAACGAAAATAGCAAATTTATGGATGAAGTTGCCAAATAATAGAATTTTTTTCATGGAAGGGGTTGATTTACGTTTTTAAATGACGCCGACTGAAGCCTAACATTATTACAATTAAATTAAAATAGTCGTTCAAGAAACTCAGGAAAAAATTGAGGAAAGTTAGATGTTAAGATTTACTGTACCTATATAACATTGGCAGTGTCATCAGCAGAGTAAATGTGTGGTGTTCCGTGTTATGATTCCGATTCTACCCTCTTAACGAAATGACATTACGCTTGACGCTATGAACATCTACAAAAACCCACTGAAGTCAATCAGTGTATAATCTATACAGATAGACGAAGCCATTTTCTTTTTTTTTTGTGGCAGGAGGGTCGTGTGTTTTAATTCGTCTTCACTGGGGGTGCGTAGAAAACTGAAGCTAGCGAATCGCTGGTTTAGTCGGACGGTTGCATTGTTACAGCATGGCAAGATTTTCAAAACTGGCCCGCTTCGGGTGGTAAGAAACTTAACTGCAGTGGCTCAGAGAAAACAGTAGCCTAGGCTCCATCTTCTCTCAGCAAATGATCCTTTTATTTTGTGTCTTCTAGCTATTCTAAGCTTCAGAATATTTGTTTGTTAATCTGTTGAGGCTTCCTGACAATCATTTCTCCCTTGGACTGCTGCAGGCATCGGCAGAGAGGCGGCCCTCGACATGGCTAGAAGAGGCGCGAGGGTAATCCTGGCCTGCAGGAATGTTGTCAAGGCCCAGAAGGTGGCAGGTCAGTATTCTATGTATAGTTCAGTGATTCCTAATACGGGGGTAAATTATCCCCAGTGAAATTATGAGCCTATATGTTAAGAGGAATGGAAACATATGCAGTATATAATGATGAATGATGCACTTTGTCGTCCTGTCAAAACCTGGCCATAGTACCTCGCCTGCTTGCGTTGCTTTTATGCTGTGGTGGCCTAGGGGTAGAGTGGCGGCGCTGTGATCTGTAGGTCCGCAGTTCAAAACCCTGATTCATCTCTTTCTATTTGCTTAGGCAGTATCCTGATTTAATTAAACGCTTCGTGTCTTTACTTATTTCGTGTCCGTTCTTAAGGAAACCGATAAGAGAAAATAGGCCGTGTTACAGATGTTGTTACAGATTATTGACCAGGTTGCAAAAGACGGCGAAAGTGGAATATTTTCCCAATGCACTTCGTGCTTGAAACGCTTCTTGAAATCGGAACAATATATGTATATGAAGTTCTGGAGTCCGATTCTGTAACATTTTTCTCTCAGGTCACTAAGTATAAAATCGGTAGATGATCAACGGAGCACTCACGACGGACAGTACACAATTATTTCACGGGCAGTAGACAGATATTTCATCTAGCTTACTGTGTTTCTTTGAGAGAGCTGACTTAGCTTCATCGGTCAAAATTTCAGCACTTGAATGATGCAGACACTTGAGTATGGAAGACAGTATCATGGATACGGTGCACTCACATTGCATATATGTTGACTGGAGTTGCTTTCAAATATATAGTAGCGTTTAACTGAATAACTTACTTTGAAAGACGTACGTTTATTTTTTTAAGAAAGAAGATTGGGCACGTAAAAGAAGAACGAGACTCCTACAGTCTCTAGAACGAAGAGGTGCTAAAAATTGAGAGAGATGAAGCGCCTACGCGGCACAGTGGCAAAGACTCGAAGCAGGAAAAACAACAGCGAATAAGAGCTGCTAATGAGTGTAAGCAGGAAAATGTGAAAACGGCAAGTCAGAGAAAAACGCAGTCATATCGATTACTGCGTGATTTTTTTTCATGCACGGGTCCACTAGTATGAATGTATACAACCAATAGCGAGCTATTTCACCGGCACAGTTTATCATGTACATATCACTGCAAAAATACATATATATATCTGGTATAGTCAGAGATACGTATTTTCAATGGGGTAATTTTTAATTGCGAAATACATTTTGATTAATAACGTCTAAAAAGTTCGATAATACTGCTATAGGTACTAAACGTAGAGCCTCAGGGCAGGCATGCTGACAAGTCCATGCGCTTTAGTCGGGTTTTCAACATGGCAGTCTTTTGCCCTTCGTTCGTGCTTCTTAGCTCCCCGACTATTTCGTTGTATATATACGTATAAAGACAGTAGTGGGTGTACCAAATAGTTCATTAAATTTCTAGTACGTCAGGTTCACTGCTTTAATTAACAAGAGTCGCTCGTAAAGTTTTGATTAGCTCGGCTTATTGGAATTGCTCCATTAAGGCAGCATCGCATCCAGACGCTGAAAAGTACGAAAGTCGGGCAACAGACGTCTACGTCAACCCCACTTTAGAATAATAATAATAATAGACCGATTACTTGCAATGGAATCTCTTGCCTCGGGAAAAAATAGTGTAAAGTAAAACAACATTAGGAAAGAAAAACTTCTCTGTCAGGAACAGTGCATTGCTGAGGGAATACCCTGATAATAAACTTAAATACAAGTGATACATCTAAAAATTTTCACTCCAGTGCGTGCATTTCGTCAATAATAATTGAGGATTTTCCCAACTTGGTGAACCTTACCTAACAAATATTGTTTCTGAGCACAAATTAATAGATATGTTGGCACTCCCGTGACACAACATCAGTTTTTTTTATTTAGATTGCGACACACACACAAATACATTAGAAATAACAGCTAGCGGAGATAAGGCGAGATTCGCATCGGGTAGTTTGAAGTGAGCTCGTGTAATGATCTTCAATAAACGGGATATGCGTTGGAATTACTCACGCGTATGGATTGTGTGTTCCAGATGGCATAATTTCCAAGACGGGCAACTCGGCGGTGACCGTGAAGCAGCTGGACCTGGCGTCCCTTGCGTCGGTGCGATCCTTTGCCAACGATATCCTGCACACTGAGACTGCCCTGAATATTCTGGTGAGTACCTGTTGCTGCCGTGCTGCGTGCTGGTGGGTGCAGAGGTGTTTGGTAGACTGACTGATGTACTAGAGATTCCATCTATCATTCGTGCTACACTCTAGCTGCGGCCGAAGCTCACTACTGTAAATTAGAAACAGCAAGGCGCCGCACTCACCAGTTCGGTTGGTATTTCTCACCCCAATGAGGGTTGGCATAAAAATCATGACCAGGATCCGTATTCGGCCGTGTTAATGCGCAAGCTGTCAAGCTGGCCACAAATGTTTTATTTATATTAATATTGTTAGTGATACTTTAGGCGTTGTGTGGTTGCTTGTGTTTCAATAATGATTCGCTAACTGTCCGAGTACGCTCAGGCGTTTATGTTTATTTAATGATATTATATAATTAAAATTAAAATCATATTAACAGATCTAACTCACAAGTAAAAGAAGATCTCTCGTCTATCAAAAGGTTTCAGTGTACTTGGTAAACGCACCACGTGTCATTGGATCCAGTTTAAAACTGCAGCACTGGCTACAGTGTCTGCTGCCTTCCTGTCGTAGCAAGCGTGACGACAGTGAGGATGTATAGGAGACAGCGTTGCGTAGAAAGTAAAGAGCATAACGGAAGGCTCACGGAGAACCAGCATAGAAAAGTAACGTCTTCAACTACGTCACATCGACTAACGGAACAGATGAAGACCCTGTGAGCATTGTAGGTATATAATAGCTCTAAAACTTGCCAATTGTAAACTGCAAGTCATTAAAAATATAAATAAATGAAAAGAACTTTTACTTGTTGAACAGTAAACTTTAATATTGACAGAAAATTGCAGTGGAGGCTTGTAGAGGCGTTTAGAGCATCAGTTGCAAAGTAGGGGCTGGGAGGGCGCCCCGATATTGAACTTCTTCTTTGAAGTGACCGAGCAGCTTCCTCTATAAGTACATTGAGCCTAACCAAACCATATATCCCTACCGGTAATAAAAGTATAGGAATAGGGTGTAGTTTACCCATGGTAAGTACTCTAGTATTAATAAGGTTTGAATACCCACCGTAGCCGGCAGTAGGGACGTTACTAAAGTTCATTTTCCCTTTTCTGTATCAGATAAACAACGCGGGCATTGCAGGACCAATCGAAAAGCACACGTCGGAGGACGGCTTTGAGTTGACGATGGCCTCCAACCACTTCGGCCACTTCCTCCTTACTAACATGCTCGGTCAGTGTTGCCAAAATGTGGCTGGGTGAGCTAAAAATTACTACTAGAATTAGAAAAATGCCATCAAATATCTAGGAGCCCCTATATCTACACCATAAACGTGGATCGACCTAACATCTGACTGCTTTACGTGAGAAACAGACAGTTATTTTTTAGGTCAATGTCGTTAATGAGTTCCACATACAATGTTGAAAACATTACTTCGAGAAAGTATCGCTAGCATCTAGATGGGAAGTTTTTTTTCTGTGAATTGATCTCCAAAATTTATTGATCTAGGAACATTGTTGCTAAATTAACAACCCTGGCCATAGCATTCATGACACTTCTGTCTGCAGATAGCAAAAAACAATGCCTTGGTGTGGTGACATTTAATGAATGTGTCATTCAGTGCGGAGGCAAAGGATATGTACCATTGGCCGGTGAATTGAATGCATCTAGGCATGACTTGTTTGGGAACTTGAGACAGGTACCTTCTCTTCGACCCCTTGAATCGAATGTTACGCGTTGACATTTACGCATGCTCGATTGGGCCCCAAAACTATGTCTTCGATACTTTTTTTCCTCCGAAACTTCTTACAGAAGGTTTGGCAATGCCACTTTGCATTGAGTTTCAAGTGCTGGAAACAACACGATTACATTGAGCTTAATAACTCCCTTTTACTGAGCATGATTTAGGTTCTGAATCAAGTCTCAAGGGTAAAGATTGAGGTAAGGTTGAAGCCAGCGTACCTGCGTGAAATTTCGAACAAAGCAAGCCTCGAAATCGTAATTTCAGCGAGCAATCGAATATTCCCTTAATCTATTACTCTTGAAACTTCCAAAACTTAGAGGTGTTTTCGTTATAGGGAGTTTTCTGACGATTCGATGCAATGAGGTTGCTTCTGAAGACGAGTACACACGTTAGTCAAAAACTTATAAAACCTCCACAAATACCCCTAATATGCTTATGCACACTCATGATTGGCCAGATGGTCAAATGGCTAATGGAAACAGTTGGTACTTGCCAGGATAGAATACTGTTCATCTCATCTCTTTGGATACCGAGCTAGCGGAAACACGTTGAGCACCTCGAGGCTGTCCAGAGATCGTTCACTCCTACAATTCGAGGCATGCACGACTGAACTGTCACGAAAGACTAGCCCACCTTGAAATGTATTCAACTGAATGGAAATTCGAGCGCTGCTTTTATCATTATTATTATCATCGAAGGGCTTTCACGACCCCAATTGGATCGGTTAAGCGACCTTAAGTTCTACGCTTTACCGTCGGGTCGCATCCCGCGACCTAAGGCTCAGAGCACTTTGCAAATGATTTGCACTGTTCTGAACAGAGCACTTTTCTTGAGGGTTCCTGGATGGAGATGGCTGCGTTTTAGGTCTCGCAGGGGCGTCTGAGGTTCGTAGACATTGCCCGCAGAGCGCCGATGACCACTGGGAAGACGTTCGCCTTTATCTGCCATAGTCGTTGAAGTTCGATGGCAAGGTCACGGTACTTCTCCTTCTTCTCCATTTCCTTGTCCACGATTCTGGAGTCGAAGGGGATTGAAACGTCGGTCAGTTTGGCCGACTTCTCCGGTTTGTCTTTTACGACGATGTCTTGTCGGTTGGCGTGAAGTTCTCAGTCAGTTTCCCTTCTTTTATCCCAAGAGATTTGCAAGGCTTCATTCCAAGTCACGGGCGCGGGTTCGTGCTCGTACCACCTCTCACAGACCTAGAAGTTATGGATCCGCAGGAGGGTCCAGTGGAGGTGTCGAGCGACTTTATCATGCCTGCGCTTGTATTCTTTTTGCGCCAGCACTCCGCATTCGCTTATCACGTGATTGATGGTTTCGTCCGAGCTCCTGCAAATACTGCAGGTTGTTGGAACGTTCCTTCCGTAGATTTTGTTTTCGGTGTACCTGGTTCTGAGGGCTTGCTCTCGGGCGGCCAGGATGGTGCCTTCTGTTCTCCGTTTCAGCCCACCGTTTAGAAGCAAGTTTCAAGTGTCGGGGACTATTTTGTCCTGAACAGCTTCGAAGTACTGGCTGGACATTTCTATGCTCTTCCATTTGTTAGTCCGATCGAGGCGTCGTTGTTTTTTGAACTCGTCAGCTGTTTAGCTCTCTTTTAGCAACTTCGCCTCGATTAAGCAGCGTGCCTACGGGTCGTAGCTCTCTTTGAAGTATTGCGAGGGAGCTCGTTTTTCAGCTTCGACGCAGTCCTCGACTTTGATAAGGCCAAGGCCTCCTCTCTTCTGTTGATGTAAAGTCTGTCTGGGCGCGATCTTGGACGTAGTGCTCGAAAGATGGTCATGGGCTTTCTGGTTTTGATGTCCATGTCGGTGCAGTCGTTTTTGGTCCAGTTGATAATGCCAGCAGAGTAACGGACTAGGGGACGGCCCAGGTGTTAATAGCCTTGATGGTGTTGCCCCATCGAGGTGTGAATTCAGAACGAGTCGTAGTCGTGTGAGGTACTCCTTCCAAATGGAATCTTTCATCGTTCTTTGGAAAATGGTGATTATACTCCATGATACACAGGTACTTGTCATGCAAAAGACATAAAGAACAAGAAATGACATATGAGAATCAATCACGGGAGAGGAAACGATTGATTCTGTGATTATAAGCAGAGTCATCCATCGCGTTCCTTAGCTGACCACAGTAATACACAAATGACCGCTGGTACTGGGTAGTGCGCACCTGAGGCAGCTCAACAGCGAACTCGTGAAGCGCAAGAGCCCCGCGAATGCGCCACTGGGGCACATGGAGGACTGCCACCGAGGGCCCCAGAGGGTGTTAATCGTTGCGAAAGATTTTATAGAACATGCACAACGAAGCAATCTTGCACCGGTGTTCAAACGATCAATTCTTCTCAGATCGCATTGGTTGAACATGTGAAATGTAAATTCTGATCAGAAAAGGTGGTATGCAATAGCCAGGAAGTATTTACTAGTTTTGCTGTTCGGGGTGAGAAGTTTCTTAATAAAATGCCACATCATATTCGAAACGTCACCAGCAATGAAACATGTAAAGGTTATAAGCGTGTAACTGTTCGATCGAGCAGCGCAACTAAACCTTTGAAGCTTGACTTGCCCAAATCTTTAGACAAGAAAGAAAACAAGAACGAATCAAATAAAGAAAAATAGTTTATTTTCTAGACTGGATGGAGTGCACAACATATTGGGGTCGCAGCATCCTGAGGTATTTATTCTACAGTAGATAGCATAGGGAGAAGAATTACAGTTGGCCTCTACATTTACACTAATATATTGTCAGTATTTGCCCGTAATTAAGGATGTAATACATTAAGTGATGTAATTTTGCTCAGACAGGTTAGTATAAGATATTATATTCTAGATATTTCAAAAATAAAGAACTTTGGAATGAGAACAGAGGTAGTAAAATCAGAAATACAGTTCGCAGTAGGTATTAACTAGAGCATTCTGAGAGCGCATACCTCCGCCAAGTAAAATTTCAATTGGTTTTGAAACTATGATTGACATTGCAGCAGCACCGAATTATTCTTTCTTGCTTTTCACAGAAAAACAGCTTTTGTTTTTTCTTGAAGGTCCGTTCATAGCTTTTCGAATTGTTGTGCTAAAAACCATTCTTGCACATATTAATCAAACACCCTAACAGATTGACCGATCATCACCAAAATTTGATCATTTATGTCTTATAAAATTTTCAAAACTTTCTGTAAATTTCGTATATAGATCCCTTCACAGCGACAAACAAAAGCACAAACAATTCATCGAAGAAATTTGATCACTTAGTCTCTCTGATATACCTAACAACTCATGCAAATTTTTATAAAAATCAGTCCATACCTTTTTGAGTTATAGCACTAAGAAAAGAGGGGCAGACAAACAAACAAACGGTTGAACGGGTCTGCACCAAAAGTTAATCATTTTTTACTCCTCCCCATTCCTAACAATTCCTGGAAATTTTGTAAAGATCCGTTCATAAAGACAGAAAAAAACATAACTCCCTTGACGGAGGTAATTAAACTTCAATACTTTGACCGCGACTCCGCTACTAGTGATAGACGAACATTTTTATCTGCGTATCAGAATCCTATGGAACCAACAAAGTTATGCTTGGTTTACGTTACTTTAGCACACAAACGTAGAGGTTATGGTATCAAAACCCTCTATATCATAATATTTGTTTGCATTATACCGCGTGCAAAAGAAGAATATATTCGTACTTTTTAACCCTATTTTATAAGCACTACGAAAACGTTATTGAGACCATGAATAAGTTACAACAATTTCCGTATAGAAAGATACTGACATAACAGGTTTTTTTCGGCTTGTTGATTCAAGTTTCAGTCGCTAATTTTTACTCACTTACCTGGTAGACTAGATACCATGAACTTAGTCTTAATCCGCAGATGGAGACCCCAGTCAGCTCAGCGTGATCGGGCACCTTCTTGTTATTATTATTACTAGCTGGACACGTGAAACTTTCACGGATTTGCAACTCCTTCAGACTGACCCGTGAAACGTTCATATTTTAGCACTTATTCAACTTATTCTTCAACTCAAGGACTCGATGTGTGTTATATTAAGTCCATCCTCTTGGTTGATA
>LQNS02277216.1:6002417-6014247 GCA_001587735.2 Parhyale hawaiensis | reverse complement strand
CGTCGTCAATGATTTTAATACAGTATTTTATGCAGTCGCAAAGTTTTATTCACGAGTAGTTTTAAGGAAATTGACAGATGACTGTCTAAAAATTTTTAGGAAGGTGGAGAAAGTTTCCAAACACGCCATATCGTAATGTTTGTTTGCATTATACCGCGTGTTAAAGAAGTATATATTCGTACTTTTTTTACCCTATCTTATAAGCACTGCGAAAACGTTATTGAGACCATGAAATAATTGTAACATTTTCGTATAAAAAGATACTGACATAATAGTTTTTTTCGGCTTGTTGATTCAAGTTTTAGTCGCTAACTCTTACTCAATTACCAGTTAGACTACCATGAACTTAATCTCAATCCGCGGATGGAGATTCCAGTCAGCTCTGCGGGATCGGGCACCTTCTTGTGCCTACAAAATAATGGAACGTGGCGAAAGTAAGGTTCGCATTTCCAAAGAAGTGGTCAAGGGAGCTTGGCTCAGATCGACTTTGACGACCCGATCGAACGTGCCCTAAAAACTTACAGGACTTGTACTTAGGCATGTTCGACTGGGCGCCAAACTTAAGCCTTCCAGGCTTGACTTGTCCAAAACTTCAGACTGATGCTTTGACTTTGCAACTTTAAATCTTATTACCGAGATTAGAAGCAAACAGATTAAGTTAAGCTTGCTGAGAACTCCATGTTATGGAGCAAGGTTAAATTTTTGAAGTATCAAATACAACCGATTAAGGGTAAATGCCTGAAACTCAAGTCAACGGGCCCGAAGCCAGTGCACGTGCCTGAAATTTTGAACAGAGCTAAGACTCAAAGGTTTAATTTTAGTACCCAATCGAACATGCCCTTACTAAACGTGCCAGATAAAATATGTATAGTAATATGTATAGTTGTAAGCGGCTACGTGCAATGTGGGAATAACTCGCCACTAGCCATTCAGCTGGTCACTCCGTACAAGATGATCGAGTGGTTTCTCTGTATAACGCCATCCAGATCTCGTTCGAAGAATCTTCAAGGTATTGTTCAGTACAAAATATCACTTTTACAAGAGCAGGAGAAGCAGTCAGTGTTGAGAGTCCATTTGGATTCAATTCCTTGGCCTCTCTTGGTGCGATGCAGAGCCGCTGTTCCTTAGCCACCGAGAGGACAGTAAGCATAAGCAGTGTAGTAGGTACATAAGTTTCTACGCCACTAAGAGATCCAAACGTATTTCGGTTACAGTTTACGCATATTTTTTACATATATTTCAACAGGAGATCTACTGAAAGAAGGAGCCCCCAGTCGCATTGTGTGCGTGTCCTCAGGAATGCATCACTTCGCTAATAAAGTAAACTGTGACGACCTGCCCATGCGTAGCACACCATACAGTGGACTGAAGGCCTACAGCCTCAGCAAGCTCTGCAACGTGCTTATGGCGAGGGAGATAGCCAAAAGGCTCAAAGGAACAGGTAACTAAGGACCGCTTTATACTACAGTTTTTTTAACCGCTCGTCTCAATTAATCATCCGATTGCCTTGTTGTGTCCTCGCAAACATAACTGTGTCTTTCGAAACGTTTTGTAAAATGTTAGCTGGCCAGTCTGTTGGGTGAATCGATAGACACCGGTTTGAGTGTTTGATTTGGAGTGAATTATGACAAGTTCGAAATTGGGTCGTCCAAGTCGATTTAGGCAAAGCCCGCATGATTTGACTTGTCCTGAAATTCATACAGAAACTTTGGCTTCGTCCTTTTGAAACGTGTTGTAGGTCTGAAACTTTCACTTACGGAGTAAGATTAAGTTCATGGCAGTCTCATGAGTAAATGAATAAGAATCAACCTCTGAAACTTGTCGGACCTAGCAAAAGCATTTGTCCCGCCTCAAAGGCAAATTTCGAACTTACCCTTGGAACGGAGACAGCTGTGCAGTTTTCTGTTGTTTAACGGCATTCACACGATTAGCTGAAAGAACACATTGGTCACAAGACTATCGTGTGAATAGGCCGTTAGGTCTTAAGTATCTTGGCTGTATGTGTGCAAGAAATAGTTAATAAGCTAAGACTCTCTATCAGGCTCAGTTATTATCAATGACCCTAAGCAATTTTTTTTATTATGGCACTTATCAGCTGTATCATTCAAAGCAGGTAATGTTCATTGGTCGGGCTTTTCATCAACTGTGCATAGAAGACTCTAAAAGCTATTACCAGATCTTCATAAAACCAACTAGAACGCCTCGTTGTGTTAGACCATCACCCGCGGGAAACGAAGGCATAAAACTAGTGAATGTAATAGTAGTAGCTCTTCAATAATAAGATAGGAAAAAAATAGAACACCTCGTGGCTCAAGACGATCAGCCGCGGTGGAGGCCAATTCGCCGCGATGGTGAAAATTCAACGCAGTCATTTTTCTACGGCCAGCTAGGTTTAGTTTTATTTGCATGGGTCACATCTAGGTCAACCCCCAACTCCCTACCAAAAATTAAGAAGATTGCTCAACTCCTTCTACCACTTATTGGGTGGAGAGACATATAAATATATATATTTACCTCCGCCAAGGAGGTTATGTTTTCGTCCTGTTTGTCTGTCTGTTTATTTGTTTGTTTGTTTGTCTATCTGTCTGTCACCAAGATAACTCAAAAAGTTATGAACCGATTTGGATGAAATTTACAGGGATTGTTAGGCATGTTAGGAGGAACAGATGATTAACTTTTAGTTTGTTTGTTTGTTTGTCTGCCTCATTTTTCTTGATGCTATAACTCAAAAAGTTATGGATGGATTTTGATGAAATTAACATGAGTTGTTAAGTACATAACAAAGAGTAAATGAACAAATTTTGGTAATGATTCGTTTGTTCGTTCGTTTGTCACTGTTTATAATTTTATGCATGTTAGCACAATAACTCGAAAAATAATGAATGGACCTTTATGAAATTCATAGGGGTTGTTAATGATGTTAAAAGACATAAATGATCAAATTTTGGTGCAGATCGGTTCGTTCATTTGTATGTTTGACTCATGTTTGTCATAACGTTTGTTAACAGTATAACTCAAAAAGTTCTGAACGGATCTTCAAGAACACTGAATAAGCTGTTATTAATATAAAAAGGCACAAATGAATAGATTTTGGAGTTTATACAAAGAAAATTATGGTTTCAGAGCCAATTTGAATTTTTTGCTAACGTTGCCTCACTTGGCGGAGGTATGCGCTCTCAGAGTGCTCTAGTTACATATATAAATATATATTTACATATTTAAATACATATATATTTATTTAAATCTTCAACGAAAACATTATCACCTCTCTCACTTCGTTCGCGGGTGATAACAAGTACTGTTAAGAATGTTTAGGAGCAAGAATGGCCACGTGTTGATGGTGATCTGTTTATATTTATTTTTGCCCCTTTGTTTATTTTTATCATAACATAACCAAAACAGATATTATTTATGTTCAAGAAATTGGCAGGAGCTGATAGCATGGCCGAATATACAGTTGGATGGATGGATAGATGGGCGAACGGATTGTTGGACAAACGGATGGATGGAAAAATGGATGAACAAACGGAGGGGTGGAGGTAGGACGCAATGATGCAGGAAGGGGGACTTGAACGTATGCGGTCGAGCCATAAAATCTGCAGCTCCACGTCACGTGTGGTCGAGAAACCGATAATTGATTTTGAGCATTCGTTTAGTATCCAAATCTGAAACGCTGCTACCTCAGTCTCCAAAATTTCTCTTGGAAGCGAATGGCTGGAAAATTCTGAGTTCGCTGCCCATTGCTGGGCGGATGACTACAGTGGCAGCATGTTAGAGTGTTGGACTCTCTGATGCAAAGTGCAGAAGTCCGAGTTCGTTTGCCGGACACGCGTATTCTCACGATGCTTGGAAATAGCTGAGTTAGCACTTGGTGTTCAGACGCTATTGCGGGATTACTGACCCTAACCCTGTAACTAGTGTCATGTGACTAAAAATCTTTGGGAAATATTAACACCTGCAAGATAACTATTAAAGCAACTACATTTAATTATCTAGATTTCATGAAAATTTAATTTATCTACAAGAAGTACATAAAAAATTATTTGGACGTATGTAAGTAGCTAGGACTTATTTCCATGACTTCTCAACTTAGGCTAACAGCGTGCTAAATGTTAGCCATCGTGCTAAAAAGTAGTTCATTTATAAGCCGTGCAGTGTACCTTGAGAACCATAGCAGCCTGAGGCAGTACACATCTGCTACTGCGGGCAGTAGCGGTGCTCGACGCACGTCGATAAACCTGTCGTATATACAAACGCCAAGTTCCTCCTGGCCAAAAATAGCGTAGCTTTTTTTTAAGATTAGCACTTTTTCTCTCTGGAACCGCACCAACAGCCTGAAGGAGATCCACATGGCTGAACTACGTACCCATGGAGACGCTTGTCTCAGAAATTCATGATGAAAATAAAAATAATAGTTCCTGCCCATACAAATTATTTATATAAGTTATTTCTTTCGTGATCAGTGGGCTCTAATTAAGGTGTAAGTTTTGGTTTGTACTGCTGCATTGAGTATCAATACGTACTTCTTTTTGCAGGAGTGACCGCATACTCCGTACACCCCGGTGTGGTGGCCACTGACATACTCCTGAAGACATCATCCATTTTTGTGTATATGTGGGACTGCTTCGTCTATCTCTGCTGCAAAGTAAGTAAATACTCAATATAGTGTTATAACGGTATTAGCCCATTCCGGGCCCTTTTACATTTAGTCTAATAGGTGTTTGTGAGCGATTTTGTTTTACTGCAGTGGACTATGATGAAGTGAGATAATGTTATCATATATCGTTATTATATTATAATGTTCTTAGCCCATTCCGGGCCATTATACATTCACTTTAGTGTTTGTGAGCGAGTTTGTACTTAAGTTGATTAGGATGGGAACTGTAAAGCCTGAGAGCAATGAACTCTGTGAGTGACTGAAAATAACTGAACATGCATAGTCATATTACGTAGAATTGTTTGCTGTCAGACAAGAAGACCAGCTCTCTAGCTTCTTCTAAACTTCAACATTCTAAACTTCTGAACGAAAGCTATTACATTACTCATAACCTTTTCGTTACGGAAATTCTATTCATGCAAGAATATGGTTGCCTGTGCTCAAGGATAATGCTCATCATTAGTCATAGTAAAGTAACTCATCAATATTTAATCTTAAAGAATAAACCGAAGCTGGCCAACCTCTAGCAACGGTTCTTGATGATGTTGGTAGAGTTTTGAAAGAAATAATCAACGCTCTGGTTCTAAAAAACCAAAAAGCGATTCTAGTATCTGTAATTACCTTGACAACCGCAAGGGTTAAATTTGTTCCCTTCTTCCCACCAAGGACGCTGTCGCCGGAGCACAGACGACCATCTACTGCGCTGTCGATGATGCTGTGCTTCATAAGAACGGATCTTACTTCGTAGATTGCCAGGTATGGAGGCTAAATCAATTTTTCTCTGATCATATTGTGCTGCACGTCAAAGAATACCGTACTTGATGCGTTCCACCACCTCCATGCAAATAGCAAGAGTCATCCCTAAGACCTCTCTTAAATGGGATTATTCACATAGAAAATATATTCTTAAAATAACACGAGTTCAACTATTAAAAACTTACTTAAATTCTATGCCTCGGGAATTTAGTCTTCTAGCAATCGACTGTTTACAAGAAAAGTCCTTTAGTCCGACGTTTAGTAATCTAATTTGAATAGAACTTGTATTATAGGAATAGATTTTGGCTAAGAATATCTTAAGACAACACCTACAGTATAAGGAGAGTTGAGTTAGTTGGTACTTCTGAATGAAGTCAGCTTGAGTTGCTTTGCACTGCTGCAGATAAGGCTACTCTACGACCTGCGTTGTTATCAATTGGTTCGTCAAAATTGAGCTAAGTTGATCGTCAAGGCCTGACTTGGCTGGAGTTCTGACAGAAGATTTGATTCCACAACTTTGAATCGTGTTGCTTGCGTTAATACTAACCCCATGATGCTTGAGGCGGCTATAAATTTTATTTTGCAGATCGAGATTCAGTGTCGCAAATCTCGAATACAAACGATTAAAGATTAAGTAATATATTAAAGGTTAAGTAATAGATTGAAAAACTAGGGTTAACGCGTCGAAGCCTGCTGACTTCTCTTAAATTGTGTATCAGTCATGCATGCCTTGCTTAAATTCACCACCCAGTCAAAACGCCTGCATGTTTTTTTGAAGGAATCAAAAGTAAAAAAAGAGGAAGAGTTACGATGCGATTATTCTATTGCCGCATCATTGGCAGAATGGTAGGCAGCTTAGCAGACTTTTAGCCTGATGAAGGTAATAAAACTTCGGTTTTTCGTAGGTAACAATGTTTGAAATATCAGTAAATACTATATAGTAATTCACGTTGCGTTTTTATTTATTTATATATTTATTTTTAAATATATTTTTACATATTTGCCAGTCACGCTCTATGGGAATAAGATAGAAAGAAATTAAAGTGCTGAAAACAGTATCGTATGAATACGATCCTCAAAGAAATACACTGCTACGGGGGTCACACTTGGGAACTCAAGCAGAGGGACCTGAGCTCTCCTGCATGACCGTATTTGGACATGTTCAAAGGTGCTACGGGAGATGCCACTTGACTGTACTGTGTAGTACATGTATGTATATATATCTAGCTTCTGAGGCAGAATGCTGAATTTTCATTTAAAAAACCCTCTGAGAAGTAAAAAGGGCAAACGACAACGGGTTTTTCGTGAAATACTAATTTTCTGCAGTCATTTATAGGGACAGCTTGGACGACTAGTGGTTTATAAAAGACGCTGTATGTTAGATACTTGAAAGTTTGAATTAAGAATAAGTAATGTATTTTCTAACCCTATTAATACCTGGCTGTGCTACTTCGCCACAAATGCCTTTTTTTTCATTGAATGCGATACGACAAAACTTGCACCAAAATAAGGACTCGTTCTATTGGAGGAAAGTCAAAGTCGAGCCAAGCCCAACCCAGTCGTCTGATATCTCAGACATATGCCTTGGCATCACATCGTGGAATCGAACGTTACGTGTTAACCTTGAACCAGTTACCCATTAGACGGTCGAAAATTTAATAATGCTCCATAAAATGACGTTTCCAACCGTTGCTCTTAATACCTACATCACGATTCAGAGTATTGGTGCCAACGCTATGCCTGAGGTTTGGGACGAGTGCGATTGATTTAGGCCGACTTTAATGAACCGATCAAAGAAGCCCCAACACAGCCGGATGGTTACACCGTCAAGAGTTCTGGACGAGGTGAGATAGAGGACTCAGTTTTTTCCTCTCCTAAAAAAGAACATTGAGGTTACTTATGAAACTGTATTTCTATGTAACGATAGTCGTTCTGTACAGGAAGGTTGGACCTTGCCTCAAGCCCGTGACGATAAGCTTGCCGCCAGGGTGTGGGCCGCTTCCGCCAGGGTCGTCAATCTGCAGAAACACGAAGCAAAAATTTGAGCGACAGTGATTGGTATGTACCAGTATGTGCTAATACTGGTACATGCTGTCACTAGTGCCGGTACATACTAATACTGGCACTAGTACAGACTGGTGCTGAGAGATACTAATGCACACTGGTACTGATACATATTGGTATTGTTGTAAATAGCGTTCACTGTACATTTGTACATATTGATACTCGTACATACTGGTAGTGGCACATGCTAGTACCAATACCTGCAGGTGATGGTGCATACTGGTAGTTTACTGGTGCATGCAGCAGTTTGGTTGTGGGCTAGGTTCCTATCACTGCCTGATTTACAGTAAAAGATAAAATTTTAGTTGGAGTTTACTGACATGAGGTAATGATAATCCGCCGCCGTAGCGAGGCAAAAGCAACGATGTATAAGTAACAGTGGGGTGTGTTTCCGCAAATCCTAGACAGTGTTTTTCATAGTCTCTGGGCCTGCCAGATTATTGTTGCGTGAGTTCTACATGCTACGGGCGAGGCCTCTTGGTTATAACTGCTCAAATAAGATATTTCACTGTCATCTATATATACTTTCGGGTCGTACATTATTTATTTTGTAAGTACAAATTATAGTCATGTTTTTCTCGTTAGGTAATAACTGTATCAATATGAGAATAAATATGGTCTCTCCATCTATTCTGATCAAATATTTAGGCTTACATTACGCCTCAACCTACAGAACGTGCACTGTATGTACATTTTTTAGTTTATCTACTAGTATCCATTATTACTTAAATTCCAAGCCTACCTATCCATGATGTTCATTATGTGTTTGATGTTACGATAAAATTTTATTAAAAAAATCAACTTATTTACCTTTGTACGATCGCGTTTATTCTTCTGAAATTTCCAAAAAATCCGCATATATTCCCCATTATCTCAAAAATCAAGGCCTAAGTAAAACCGCTGTAGGAGCAAAATGTGCTTCTTTTTTAAAAATACATATTCTGAGCGAGCTTCAAAACAATCGGCCCACCCACAATTGATCATTTTAAGCCTCTCTCAAAATTGTACCTGGTGCGAAAGTTCTACCCAATTTTTTTATGTCCTCATCAAATGGAATAAGAAAATACTGTTTAGAGCTGTAAAAGAGAAATGTACACAGACACAGACACCCACTCACCCCCCCCCCCTCCTTCTCCTGAGCCTGGACTATGCCTATACTGGTGACCCAGTCAATCAAAAATCGTATCGCAATCACAACCCGTTCAGCAGTAACGAAGATTGCGGCACGGGCTACGGTTGTAACAGGAGGTAACACGGGAGGAAATTTTGGGCAAAGATAAGGGAACTGGTCGGAATTAGATATCACCCCTTTCTTCCACAATTTAATCTGCCTTCTCGTGGAAGTCGTGCTGTTTGAAATGTTGTACGGAGGAAACGCTAAGACTAAAAGAGTTAAGTCTCAACCTAGATTTAAAGTGTCCAACTGAACGTTCCGAGTTGAAGCTTAGGATTAGTTAAAAAATTCCCAGGACTCAAAGACAACTCAAATCGCTTTCCGGAGAATAATATTTGCTGGTCCGTAAGCTTTGCTAGTAAATATTGAAGTGCTCGGCACCTCCGAACACAACAGGAATAATTGTCGTATGTCGCATAAAAACTGCAAGGTTGCAACGCAGGCTTGTTTGAGACAAAAACTGGACCAATTGTGTTTGTCTTGACTCAAGTTGGGCCAAACTGTTACTACCTCGAGTACGATTAACTGTAAGCCTTTATTGTCCCATACATAGCTAGGTACTCGATCGTACACGCAGGACTGTACCGTAATAATGATAATAATAATAATAACCTATGCTGCCCCTGATCCAAAAACACTAATTTTGTAATTGAAGTGATTTCAGCCTTATCAAAAAGATAAGATCGTTGACTCAAAAGTAGAAAAACTCTTCCCAAAGAAGTTGAAGTTGGAGCTATCGCCGACTCCTCTATCGCTAAATGCATATTGTCACGACCTCACTTGTCATTCCCAAGTCAACCACATGATAAGGTGAGGCAAAGAGATCAGCGTTGAGTTGACACCAAAGATTAGTAACCTCCATGCAAGATGTATAACATAGTTAAGGTAATTTTACTGAAGTCGGTTTAACCCCGAAATCTATAATACGATCTATTATGAAGAAATTTAACCAGTTTTACGAAGAAGAAACTTTACATGGACGTGGAAAAGTGTAGAAACTTTCACCAAAAATTGCATGAAGGCTGTGTGAAGTAGATATGAATTCAAAAATTGTGATGTCAATAATTGTTGAATACACGGGGTGCCATGCAGTGTGAGTAGTGGTACAATACAGCCTTATCTGAACATAAATGAACTGCATGATCAACGACCATGATGAATGCCTCGTCATGTTGGAGCTCGATTAGTTTTAGCGACACAAAGAACAAAGAAGTTGACAACTGTACAGACGTCGTTATGTCAAACTATAACGCCTCGTGGCGTAAGAATATCACGAGCGGTAAGGGGGGGGAGAAACTGAAAGGGTAAATTTTTGTTATTACCTTATTCAAATCCAGTATTTTTGTTGAGATATTTGGGCAGAATAAAACATTATAAGACTGCTTTCCACGAATGACGTTTTTGTCAGAATTGCTTACTTTTTGAGAATTTGACTGTGAAGTTCCCATTGATTTTCTATGGGAGAAAGCTACCGACGTTGTTATAGGCTTACTAGCCAACCCATAGAAATCTAACCAATCTCAACCTAACCCATCATAACCTAACCTAACCCGACCTAACCTAATCCAACCTAACCCAACGTAACCTAACCTAACCCAACCTAACATAACCCAACCTAATCTAACCTAACCCATCCTGACGCAGTCTAACCTAAGCTAGGACTGCCTAACACAAAAACCTATAAAAATATGTTCTCCATTACACTGTGCGAGTGTGGTTATTTTCTGTCATAGACAAACAATAGGAACTTCAAAGTCAAATATCTCGAAAACTAAGCATTTCCGATGGAAACGTTATTCCTGAAAAAGTCTTGGAATGCTTTACTTTACCTATGTAAATATGTCAACAAATATACAGGATTTCAGTGAGGGTAATGCTAAAAAATACCGCTGAAAGTGCTGAGTGAGGAGCTGTAAATTCAACGCCGCCATTTGTGATTTCCAACTTACTCTAGAGTTTCGGCATTTTTCACATTTAGGTCGTCCCACCTGACTGCCTGAAAAAGATTGTGATGATGGCTCGACTCCTTGTGTTTCTTATTGGTGGACAGACAAACAAATGGACAAACAAACAGAAATACAATCGTAAACGAAAACAGCATCACCACTCTTTGCTTTTTCGCTTACTCGTGTGAGAAATTCAGCGCAGGAGAAGTGACGTTTTCCTCCTGAAGAACACTGCCAACTGGAGGTGGATCTATGATGTTATGGGGTGATTTCGCTTCAAGTGGCCGTGGAAAATTAATTCCGAACTAAGTATACTGAAGTCTGATGGTTATATCTAAATTTTCGATGAAGAAAATCTAAAGTTAACGAGTTACCGATGCATCTTTCTTCTTGGTCTAGGAAGTTTCATCTTCCAGCAAGATAATGACCCCGAAGCATATATCTAAATCTGTATCTGCAGGGTTAAAATGAATTATAACAGTTATACCTTGGCTTTCGACGAGTTCTGACTTCAATCCAATCAAAAGTTGATAGCGTGAATTGACAGTAAGGTGAAGTCGCCAAACTTCGGAAAACCTACAAGAATTAGAATACAACGTCGTTAGCAAAAAAAAAAAAAAAAAGACTATCGTCTCAGCTCGCACTCACTCGAATCTCATCAAAAACTATAGGAACGACTAGGAGACGACAACTAGAATTTATAAACCAGAATGCCGTGCAATATTTCATTTATTAATGTTGCTGTTATTATTATCTTCACATGGTACTCACTAATTTTGTTCTCATAACTGCTAAAAAATGTAACTCAATATTCTTTATTGTAAGTTAGGCTAGCCATAAATCTAGACGATCCCATCCTCCTACCCAAGTTTAACGTATTCAGGCCATTTTAACTTAGCTAACTAAAAGGGGTTCCACGTGATAGGCAGGTGAACGATTTTTTTTTTTTTTTTTTGAGAGAGAGTTTTGCCCATAGAACCAACGTCAGAAAGTCTGTCTGTACGCTCTCTCGATTGCGCACAGTATTGCTGATAGCTCATGCTGTATTTTTTACCACAATTCGCTGGTCGCATGAACACGATTATTAAGTAAACAAACTAATCAACCCAAAAGACGAGCATATTGCTCGGTGCATTGATGGTGTCAAAGGGGAGCAGGCAATTGCTGACATGTGGAGGGGACACTTTAGCGATATCTTAAATTCAGTGCTCAGCAATGAGCACGAGACAGAAG
>LQNS02277216.1:5941428-5974859 GCA_001587735.2 Parhyale hawaiensis | reverse complement strand
ATTGGCTGAGTTTGGGCGAAAGGGTATTCGCTTAGAGCTGACGTAACTATCTGTAGTAAATGAACTATAGTCTCTTAGCAGGGCTGGAGATATCTTCATAACACTAGTATCATAGATACGACAGTATGTTTTTGATGCAAGAAATCGATTGCGACATCACCGTCGCCGCTAATATTCTCGAAAAAGACTGAAAAAATGCCCGTCTCTGATCATTGATCTGTGACGTCACACCCATTCGGGATTCTATACGTTCGCTAGTAGGGTATGTTCCCCACCCCAGCCAATTTGCAATCTGTATGTTCCCACCCCAAGTGAGTTGACTCTGCTGATTGGCTGTCACCAGTTGTGACTGCATCTCTTTCGCTGTCACGTGATAAGATAACTCCATAACAGCTCCGCCATGCCTCGTCTAGCCTCTTTTGGTACCCACCGTCCCGAAGAATATTTCAGGAAAATAGGTACATGCAAGATGGCTGAGCTAACTAATGAGCAACTTAAAAAGGTTGTAAACCAATACCTTCATCACAATGGGGATCATTCAAGCAGTTGTCATGAACGAACTAAAATCAGAGATTAAGTCTATTTTTTATTATTATTATTAGTTCTTTATTTGTTTTTGCTCACAATTCTACGTCCGTCACTACTGTCTGTTGTAGCGAACAAGGCTATATTGGCAACAGCTTCAACCTCTCAGCCGCTGTCTGTCCGCTCAGTGTCCGTCTGGCTGTTGTTGAGGGTGATTGTTTTGTTCCGATTTACAGATGTAGCTTGCTAACTGTTGTCGTGGACATTAAAATGTGCTGCAGGCTGTGTGTTTCCGCAAAACTCTGGTTCATTTTAGCAATAAGCGTATGCTTTCAATCAGTTCATTGAGTGACAGGAGGCATAACGGACCAGAAAAAAGTGCTAATACCACCTCTTGAAATACATTTATTATATCTTGTTTATTTTAACCGTGATTGAATATTTTTGTTTACTGTAACATGGTTATATTACCATGATGATGCTAATAATACCTCTGTTCATTTCTAGCCTACCGTATTGCATATTAGGCTTATCTTTTCCGCAATAACTGAAACGTCAGGGCCATTTTTGAGTGTTATCTAGCTCTTTCTGTAGTTACTATTTTTTCTGTTTTTTTTTAACGGAAATTTTCTACTTTGTTCCACAAAGACTAGCGATAATTCCATTCTCCAGCATGTTATTATTGTTTCACGTATCAGGCACAAACTCCTTTCTTTAATTTCAAATCAATAAATTTTATTTGTAATTCTAGATGAACCGGTGAAAAATTTACGTTTCTAAACAGCATGGCAGTGCTGTAGTCTATAGCACAGACTCCTTTTTTTATTCATTGCAAATTTCAGCAATAAAACAAATTGGACCCGTGGAAATTTCCCCTTTATAAGCTAGGTACGTACATCACTCAAATTCGCTTTCTTTAATACAAATATCTGAAATTTTTATTTATGCGACAGGTGGATTACTGAAGGCCGGGGCCCCTAGCCGGGTCGTGTGCGTCTCATCCTCAGCCCACAGTTTCGTCTCCGGTCTAGACCCCAAAAACTTAAACTTCCGCCGCATGTATTATTATTTTTGCAGAGCTTACGCGCAGAGCAAACTGTGCAACGCGCTCATGGTCAGGGAATTGGCGAATAAACTTAAAGGAACAGGTGAGAAATTCGGACGTGTTTTTTGTAATTTCATCTCAAACTGCAGGGTTGCAGCAGCTCAAGATAATTTTGTTTAGATCAGATTAGATAGCTGACTGCAGGCTTACCAACAGGCCTAGTCCCAGAGAAGAGGCGACACTGGCGCTTTGGCCCTGTTTGTCAAAATAAATACAGAAAAAAAAGTTCGATACCTATCTAGGGGCAAGCCTCAGCCGAGAGAAAGATGGGTAAGTATGAACAAGTGTAGCAGATCCACAAGTGTTTTATCCTTTAAGCTAGATAGGCTATAAAAGGTAATGAATAATATTAGTAATAAATAATAATAATAATAACATTTATTTCTCATATGGCACAAAGGTACGTCATAGCTTACCCTACACTCCGTGCACCGCCGGTGTTGAAAACTTATATATTTTGTAAGAATGCTTTTTCTTTGTAATGTTCCACACGAGGGATGCGGAACGACGAAGGGTGGAATACACGTACGTATATATGATGCGCTGTCTCATGAGCAAGGATCGTTGTCGGTGCTCAGGTAATATGTTGTTACTTTCTCATCATGATCTTGACTTAACTAAAAAAAAGAAACTGTTATAACCTGCTAGCAATGTGTAATCAGAGATGTGAATGTGTCTAAATTTCGTAACTTCAACAAAATATATCAATCATTACTCGTTCTATCACTCCATTCTTGCCCCGCAACTGGACACTTTAAGTACGTGGCCTTTATTTCAGTGTTTGAAGCTTTCCGTTGGTAAAGTTTTATGCTTCGAAGCATCGTCACACAGTAAAGAAAGATGTATTGTTTTTTCTAGTGCATCCACTCCTCTACCTAAATTGATTGCTCTTGGTCCTCTCTGAAGTTTTAATATCTTTTTTCGAGAAACCCCGGCACTTCCTGCTCATGTTGTCAATTTTTCGACTGAAAATTGTTACCACATTGTTATTAAAAGCTATGTAACTTCCATTAAAACTGTTGATTTAATTTCACCAATATACATTGAATTTCCCAAATATTGCTTCTGCTTTGTGATAAAAAAGCAAGAGAGGTACGGAAAGTGAAGAATATATATTTTTTCGGCCTAATTCTCTCTTTCAGTACTCAAATTTTTATACTGCTCTTGCTTTTTCGCTCACACTGACCTTCTGATGATGAAATGATATCTGCTAGATTATTTATTTGAAATTTATAATCTTAGGGCAACTGGGCTCAAATAACATGGATTTAAGCTCTACAACTTCGTCAGTTTCTAATTTTTTTCTGCAGTTGATTTTGAGTATCATCTAAACCTTGCAATTGACATTAAGTATTTCGTTAACCCATTTCCTCCCCCTGATTTTCATTAATAAATCCTGCATCTAGCAGGGAAAGCCATCTCATATGTAATTTCTTCATATTAGAATACCATCAGGTTGAGTACGATAAGGCCTGACTCGTGCACTGGCATTTTACAGGTGTGACAGCTTACGCCGTTAATCCTGGATTTGTCTCGACTGATTTGTACTTCCAAAACGCTACCCTGTGGGCCCCTGTTGGTGGCTACATCGCAGTGCTTCTCTGCAAGGTAACTCAAATCTCCAAGCGTATCCTGGGTAACTACCGGCTAGTTCAGCTTACACAATTTGAGCTCTAATCCATTTGAATTAGCTTTGATCTAGCGGAAACTTCTTAATAGATACCTGTAGTTTTATCTTAGCTATGTAGTATAATACGAATTAGAAGTGACCCAACTCACATATGACCTTAATTACCTCCGCCAAGGAGGTTATGTTTTCGTCGTGTTTGTTTGTCTGTCTCTCTGTCTGTCTGTCTCTTTGTTTGTCTGTCTGTCACCAAGATAACTCAAAAAGGTATGAACCGATTTGAATGAAATTTACAGGGATTGTTAGGTATGGTAGGAGGAACAGATGATTAACTTTTGGTGAAGATATGTCCATCCGTTTGTTTGTTTGTTTGTTTGTTTGTTTGTCTGCCTCATTTTTCTCAATGCCATAACTCAAAAAGTTATAGATGGATTTTGATGAAAATAACATGAGTTTTTAGGTAAAAAACAAAAAGTAAACGACCACAGTTTGGTAATGATCCGTTTGTTCGTTCGTTCGTTTGTCACTGTTATTAATTTCATGCTTGTTAGCACAATAACTCAAAAAGTAATGAATGGATCTTTATCAAATTTATAGGGGTTGTTACTAATCATAAATGATTAAATTTTGGTGCAGATCGGTTTGTTCGTTTGTATGTTTTACTCATGTTTGTCATAACGTTTGTTAACAGTATAACTAAAAAAATTATGAACGGATCTTCAAGAAAATTACACAAGCTGTTATTACTATCAAAAGGCACAAATGAATTAGATTTTGGATTTTATACAAAGTAAATTATGGTTTCAGAGCCAATTTGAATTTTTTGCTACCGTTGCCTCACTTGGCGGAGGTATGCGCTCTCAGAGTGCTCTAGTTTGAACAGTAGTAGTTTTAAACTGACTCGATGATTGCGTTGTTACTTTCTGAGACAGTATCCGTGGTACCCTATTTTCTTTTACCTAGTACTGAAAGGTCAACGTGCAGGGACATGGAGCCACAACGAGAATAATATCGCTGAAAAGAGTGAAGCCCGCTGTAGACGTAAGCTTTAAGTCCTTAAAATGAAAATATCAACTGATGTGTTGCGTCGATCTTGCGAGTCTCGACCACGCACACGGTAGTGAGGCAGGCGTCAGCTGCACCTAAAGATTGTTCACAAATTTATTGAAAATTCGATCAACAAAGTGCATTAAAAGCTATATTATTATTCAAATAAGAACAAAGGTAATAATGTATAGAGGTCACGATTGCATTGGCGCAACTGCGTTATATAAAGAAAAGAATATGGAATCATAGAGAACGGCAAGCACTGTCTTGACGGTTGCCAAGTACCGCCACACAAGTTGTAAGACGGTGACTCAAATTTTGTAGACTACAGTGAAAAGTGCTTGAATACCAATTAAACTACGGTTGCCATCACAATAATTATTTTCGCACACATTTTTGAACGATTGTGTGCGTGAAACTCTTAATATTAGCAAAAATATGCGAGATATGGCCAACAAAAAGACTAGCATTTAACGACAAAAATACAGCCCGTTGCATCTGTGTCCCGCAGCTGATACCCCTGAAAATCACTGTCATATGCCCCAAGTTTGCTTTCATACGCAGCACAACGAAAACACAGACAACGTCCTGCTGAGAGGACTATCGTTCCCAGCAAGGTGCAGTTGTCCCTAAACAGCATGTCTTAAGCCGAGTTCACATTAGCAACTTTTGTTTCGGTTAAACCTATCAGTCGTTCAGTGAAAATGTTGACAAGCTAATTGGGTTTCACTCATGATTGCGCGTTTGCATGGGGCGCTGGTTCCGAGTAAAACGTTCTCCATGACAAGTTTACAGAATAACCCTTTGTTCGTAAGGTAAATTGGTTACAATTTACAGCAGTACTAGCGAACTTGTGTCAACTACCAACATGTGGAATCACAATAATGTTTATTTCAAGTTTCATAAAAGGTTCAGCTGCATATTGTCGTCGATAGGCGGCGTAATTAACAGCAGGGCGTGATAAATTGCTACAATTATACGAAAGGTTCTGTCTATTAATGTTCTGTATGCGCTCCAAAAAACGACAGAAACAAAATAATAAACTCTTAATCATTTATAAATCTTCCACTGCCAGGAAAGTGGTCATATATCCCGCTGCTTTCGTGTACAAAACGAAGACATTTTACTGTAGGTTCGGCTCGCCGTATAATTTGCCTAAACGAAGTGATTTTGAACAAAGATTTCGATTTTAAAAAAAATGAGAATTTGCTTATTTAAGCATTTCAGTTGAGTGTAAAAATGTAGTTAGGCCACAATGTTTTAATGTTCCTTTTTTTATCTTATGTTATGCTACAGACTCATTCTTTGGCACTGGGCACTGTTCGTAAAATGTTTACCTAAGCTAAAAGCTGCGGCGTGATGGCTATGGCGTTATACGTGTTTTACTGTGAAATTTAAAACTTTTTTGCTGCTCTTTCGTTATCCAAGACCGACAATGTGTTTTTATATACCAACAACAATGTTTTATGCCCAATTTACGTTTCCAAAGCATTTATTAGATTACTTTAGAAACGAAGGTCGCCCGAAATTCGAGTCGACGGCATCAAAAATACAACCTGCTGCAGTCTGCCGTCGCACACCTTAGCTTGGTCAGTCGTAAAGGTAGCGGCGTCATTCGCTGGCCGACGGGCCGTGACGGCAACGAAAGTTGTTAATGTGAACTGGCCTCTAGCGTGTACCGTATGCTTTATTAGGACCAGTTCACGCATCCCTCATCGTACCGTGTTCAGGCAAACTGATGGACGCGGCGGGTTAATTTGATGGAAGCAGCAGCAGAAAATTGAAGGATGAAGCGCGTCCGTTTTATGAACGAGCCTCGTCATTCAAGTTCAGGGGCGCAGCTATCGTATCGGTACTTGGCACCCAGGGACAGCTATCCCCTTGCCTCCCCTCAGCTACGCCTCTATTCAAGTTCAGGAACAAAATTTATAATACTAAATTTATCCTCTAAAGCGTTTTCAAATCATAAACAAGTCGATAAAAATGCTTTTTTTTATCGTCACTTTAACGATAAGAATCACTGTATACCCGTTTAACATAAGAAAACTAGTTAATCTGAAAATGTTTTAGGCTACTAAGTACACTGACGCGGTAACGCCATCTTTGATTTCACAACGAAGCGAATTGCTTCGTGCTAATTTCACTTTCATCGGCTTAACAGGCTAAAAATATTTTGAAAGTAGGCGGTTCCTATCAAAATACGGCTATAAGATTATGGGATACGAATGTGACCTGAAACCAACGCGAAATATAAGCGAAAATGTAAAGATCGTAAGTGAACGCGTGGCATCATTCATTTGAATGAAGGGCGCTTCTGTACGTGTGGACAGCGACAACAAAAATTGACGGAAGGCTCGTGTTTATTTTCGTGACTGAACGCGTTGCTTTGAGGGACGCGTGAACTGGCCCTCTGACTGGTAGTAACTGTCACTGCACAGTAGACCGCCCTTATTCTGTGGCACCTTACTTTTCTCACACATTATAGATTGTTTGCATACGTAGCGTCAGTTTTGTGCATCCGATTCTACGCTTTGAGTAGATTTTATCCAATAATCGCAGACCGCTTACACTTGAAATGGCGACAAATGCTAAAACTCGATCCAACGTTTCCAACAGAATACTCAAAACTGAACTTACTAATAAGTTCGAGTTTATACCTTATATCAGAAAAAAATACCTTAAATCTCCATGCAGTTGACGTGAAACCCGTATCTATGCAACCGGACCTGAGCATGTGTACATATTTCATCTGCTACCTTTCCGTTCGTGATTATTTATCATCTTTCCCAGAACGCTCGAGCTGGGGCCCAGACCATCATCTACTGCGCGGTAGATGACTCCGTATCCCAACAAAGTGGACGGTACTACTCCGACTGCGAGGTATGTGTTCAATCTGGCCTGTACTTTCAGCTAATGGACCAATTCTGTTCCGGTGTCGGTTCAAATAGCTCTAAGCTGCGTAGAATTCTAATTCGCTTCAGATTTGAAGACATCCGAATCTATACTAGTGAAACTTGCTAAGCCATATAACTTGAGGTGCGCATATTAGCCAATCGTTTAATATCATAAACCCACTGTTGTGTTCACAAAGCCACAGTACTTCTGGGCTGTTTGCTGAGACAGCATGTTCAAGCGACTATCGTGTGAACTCGCTCTCACCCTTGCTGCGTAGCTCATTTCTTACTAGAATTATAGGACGTAGGAAGGAACTTTACATACAGTCATCATGGGTGCATTTGTTTCATGAATATTCATCCATGAAACGAGTAGTGTATCTCATCACCACGCTTTCCAGACGTGCATGGTACCACCATTCCCACTATGGTTCCTTCCATTCAAATAATACTTATGATACAGTACATGTTTTCCTTTGTTCCTCCTCTTCTTTCCCTACTTGCTGTTCCCACGAGCATTGATCCTGGGTTGGAACATTCTCGATCGTGCATTGATGCCATATTTCTCTTGGCATGCTACGTGTCTCTTTCTGTTGCTCTCTTAGAACAGCTTATTTGTATTTAGAAAAACTGAAACTAGCTTATATAACAAAAACTATAAATAATTTAGTCTAATACCCTCTAACGCCTTGTCATTCCAAACTGCGTTCGTAGTTATTACTTTCCGTGAGTGTTTTCTGCATCTAGCATTCAATAATATATTAAAAAATGTTAAATCATTTGAGTTTCAATTAACCTTATTAGTTACTTCCCATGATTGTCCGAAAAGCTAAACCTTTTAGGAAATCAGATTTTAAATTTTCTTTATAAATGCTGCTGTCGTAAAAGATTTTCATTAAGAGTGTTTACGCAATAACAAGCTCTATTAGCTTAGCAGTTGAAAAATTGTAAAGCTTCAAATGGAAATAACATTCTAATGATTATTTAGTAAAATGAGTGGAGCTCAGGAAAAAATCCTTTTTCATAGCCGATAGATGAATTTAAAATCAAATTTACCTAAATCAAATACGTAGCGAGTGCTTCTAATATAGCAATCACTTTCTTTATATCCTAAATTAAATACTTGACGAGTGCTTCTAATATAGCAATCACTTTCTTTATATCCTGTACTGGATATACGTTCAAGCGCTTCTATTCGTATGTGCTCTCAAAATTATTTCGCATTTATCAACGTGTTGCTGGGGTGAAATCTAAACCTGACTTCGAAGATGGCTGCTCTATATTTAAAGATAACGATATACCATGTTATCCAATTTATACCAATAAAGTTTTCATCCACTTTTGCTCCAGGAGAAACCAGCGTCCAAAAGTGGACAAGATGATGCGTTGGCGCACCAGCTGTGGACTGCCAGTGCCGAAGACGTGAAACTCCAGAGCAGCGAAACCAAAATATAACTCTGGCGCTTATAGAATAATACATAGATTCATTTTTTTAGTGTTCAACTATAACTGCATCTGCGCTACACGGCTGTCTGTTTTAAATAAAGCTAATAAATGCCCTGTATTTTAAAGCACTACCTATTATAATAAAGCGTTTTCGTCCATCATAGTAATAACATTCTGGTCAAGATGTTTCACGCGCACTAACGCAGATGTAATAGTAGTATATGTACCAAGGTATATGTACACAATCTGGTCACACAGATGAAAATTGACGGAATTTGTGGTGTAGAAGTGTTCAGTGGCGGTAGCGGGGGATGCGATTCTACACTGCCCGAACCGTTACATGCTATCAGTATCTCGTATAAAGCTACTAGCCAGTGTTCTGATAAAATTTGTATCAACAAATGCACATTGAATGTAATTACTTCTTGGCAAAGCTGAACAATTGCATAGTAAATCAATGGAGTGATTCTACTCTTGTTTTTTTTAGTCACCCACAAACTGGCCAATTTGTGTGCGCAAGTTGAACCATGTATCATATTCTTTCGTCTCGATTAGCATTCCATCCTCTGTTATCATCAGATATGATGCAGACATTGGCACCTTGGGCACAAGAATAAGAACTGCGGTAAACATTTTATGCACATTCTCTTTATCTTTCCTGGCATCAATGTCGTTATCTACCATTTACTGTTATGTGTCTCAAATACTTGCCACTGGCGTTGATGCTTTTGATACACGGATAGGTAGCAGGCACCTACATGTGCCATCAGAGCATAATGCCAGTTGTTATTCTTTTTCTAAAACAGAATTACAGTACATGTTATCTGTCTATTTTACCCGTTAATAGTCCTATATCCTCACATCTCTTACCACAAAAAGATGTTATATACATGTACGTTTTTTTAGATCTCCATGGTGCATTATTTTTACCCGAATATCATTTTACTCGAATTGGGTAGCTTTTTTCAAACAATGTGTCTACTCTTGAAAATTCCGTAAGCAATTATTGTTTATGCAACATGATAGTGAATGAAAGATTGATCCCTGTTTTTTGCACGATATCCAACTGAAGTGCTCTATATTACTACTAGCAGTGGTGTCTTCACATGAGCATTTGAAAAATTCTGCGTTTGTGCGGGTCCGTAGAATGTGAAGAGGACAGCTAGTCTTCGTGAGAGCATCGTGTCTAGTGTATGCCTATTATAGCTAAAGAACTAACTAACAAATGCAAAAAAAGAAACAGGTGATTACTATATACAATGTGATGATATATTTCACATTAGCTTTCAACTACAGCCTATAAATTTAAAGATGGAAAACCATGAAGAACATATTAGTCTACTACTACTATGTAACGCCGCAAGACGTGACTATGCTCGGATGATTAGCTGACGATATGGAAACTGTAATGTCATCTCCTGCTTTATTAGAATCAGAGTTGGTGCACTGCCCGAACCTCCAACTTCTTCCTGGCTTGAGAAACCATCTACTCTTCCTCCGCATAACGATAAAATAACAGAATTCACACCAAATGCCGATGTTTTTAAAGTAATTCATCTGGCATCTGGGACAGAAGAGCAAGCCAGCTGCTCCAAGATGTGCTTCTTTTCATAAGCCTATCGTACACATGCAGCACGGAATGTTTAGCTGTTTCCATAGGCGTCACAGGCCTCCAAATATAATATTTTAGGCGCTATCGATTAATTGGCTGGTGAAATAATGCCTTCCAGATTAGTTTTGTTGGGAACTTTGGACTAGTGCGTTAGCTTTCGCGTTGTCGAATTGGCAGATCAAACTTGTTTCGTAAAAGAGCGCTTCCAGCTGTTTCAAACGCACTTCCAGCTTTCATCTCTTATAACACGACTCAAGAGGGCGAAACCAATTTTCTTGTCTAAGGTTTTGGATCAATATGCGTGACTTAACTTTGCAAGCCAATCGAATGAGCGGTTTGTCTGTTTAGCATACCTCCTAGGTCGAGGACATTTACCGTAAAAACACGCCGATCAAGTATGCCCAGTAAGCTGCGTCCCATAGCCTATGTACTCAGCCTTATCAGGACTCCTGCAGAAGGCACCCCAAAGTAAGGTTTCATTCACCCTCGGCCTTGGCAAGGTGCTAGTTGCAGTAAAACTAAAGGGACACCTATAGCAAGTTCAACACTCATGCATTTGAGCTCAAGTCTTTAGCTTTACAAATTCAGGTTAATGATCAGGCCCTCTCTAGAGGAGCACCAACAGACTCATGAATCAGGTCGGGTATGGCTGTCATCACCAAATCGAAACCTGAATCGTCTCCATGGCTCAGCTCTGTTTCCGCTGATCGTAGCGAGGACACCAAACTCACGAGTAGCTTAGCGCGGGACTCCCTGCGGGCCAATAAAAACCAGTTCGTCCCATCATTATTAAAGTAATTAACAAAGCGAAACATTTGCGTGATGGTCATCTCATTGGATACGTGCCACTGGCAGCAACAGACTCTACCATCAGTATTTTGAGTCCTGTACAAACATGCAGCATCGAAATACTGCCTGGAGCCACCGAAACTTACGGCGATGAAATCACAGCACTGACATTCATAGGTAGGCGTAGGCGTGGAAGTAAGCCTTCGGGGCTTGTTTTATCCGAAACTTTAGCCATGCGCTCTGGCTTCGACCTGTAGTATTGACGCGCACGCGTTGACCCATGATCAGGTGATCTTGAAACTTTCAATAATTCAGCGTAGCTCAGGAAAATAAAACTTTTAGCCGACCTAGCGTAAAACGGTTGCTTCTAGCACTTGCAACACGATTTGAAAAAGAGAGCTAAAGGTTCTGTCTCAATCTTCGGACAAGTCAAGCCTCGAAGGCTTAATTTCGGCGGGCGCCCAATGGAACATGCCTTTTGTAGCAGCAGTAACTCCTCACGAAACTACGGCGCAATGCCTAGGCTGTCCGCCCCAAACACCATAACGGAACGGAGCACCTTCATGACCTTAATAACTAGACGATTCTTCGGACGATATCCAGGTGGTGTAAAGACAACACCCATTTTGTGCAGAGGTGATGCTGCATTCTGTGACCAGCGGGAGGGTTAGTAGCGAGGTATCCCCTCAATGTACTTCAATACAAGGGGCGTTTCGAATGTGACGAGGCATTTTATTGAACCTCGCCCTCTTGGACAGTGCAGCTATTAGACTACTTTTTGGCTATAGCATCGTCAACAGTTCTGATCGCAATTTGCACTTCACAAGTGCGACCAATACGGTTTGAGTATCTGGCAAGGTTCCGCCAATTAACATTAGTAATTCTCTCTAGAATTTTCCAATTATAGATGAGAGATGGAATCTCCGTAGAATTGATTACAGTTGAATATGGTAAGTCTTCCTGACAGTTTAATTCTTGCATGCCTCGAATTTTAGCAGTAAATGATCTCTGGGATCATTTACAAGCATCCGCTCTATTTCTTGCCTATCGAAACAATTCTAGCCACATGAGCCTCAAAAGTGTCATTATCCTGCATTCTTGCCCCAAGCTCTCTTGATATATTTTTTTTTTCTTTAGATTTTGCCCCCATCACTCATCGTGTAGGATGTTGATTCAATAAGGGAGGAGCATTTCTCGTACCGTAACATTTCGAATTTTGTTTCGTTGAGGTCATGTTGTTATTCGATGACTAGCGAAGATGTTACTTCAATCTAATTGATCAATCCGTACGTCTGCAACAGACTGAACCGCCGCTAATATTCGTGTGTCGTAAGCAAACGAGGTTGGAATGACAAACTTGCGTTGGTGCCCCATACCATTTTTTCATGATAAGGAAGAGTATTGGGCCAAACAAAGAACTTTGTGGGACTCCACTGAGTACCGGCAGTCGTTTGGCACTTTATTGTTAATAATTATACTTTGGGTCCAGTACGTCAGGACTGCTTCGAACCACCGAAGACATTTTTCACATACACCCATATTGGAAAGTTTGAGTAACAGAATTCCGTGAACAACCTTATGAAATGCGTTTGCTAAATCTAAAAAAAGGACATTCATAGTTTTGCCTTGGCACAGTGAGTCTAGAATAGAGTCAGAGTACTGAAGCAGTTGTGAAGTTGTAGGGCGTCTATGATGAAAGCCGTGTTGACTTGATGTAAGTAGGTGATTTCTCGCTAAATGATGCACCCAGTGCTTCCTAATCACATTTCAAACGTTTTCTTTCTCTAATTAGCTAGATCCATGCCATTTCCAAGTTTCGGAATAGTTGTAGGTTTGTAACTATCTGGACTTACTCCGTCATCCGCCACTTAAGGTAGAGAGGGTGAGAGATGCTCCGCTTGCACATCTTGAGGATCATCATGGGCGCATCATCTGGTGTCGCTGCGCTGTTGCTGCCAAGCTCGTCTCTGCCTCGTTCGATGTTGAGTTTTAAGAATTCAAAGTCCGTTAAATAGTTTCTAGTTGAATCGAATCGTGGAATTACAAGATTTCGGATTTCATCTTCAAAGACTTCTTGATACTGGCGAATAAGGATTTCCATCATTTCTTAGTCATCATCAACAAAGACCCCTAATCACTCAAAAGTGGCCAATTTTCGATTTTACCGAAGAGTAAGGAGAGGCATAAGCGAAAAATATTTCCTATAGCAACAACGAATTCGATTTATCAAGTTTGGTTGTAAAACACGATAAAATTTTAAAACCAGGGTTAAAGCGAAGACGATTGATCTAAAAAACATGTCTATTTAAAATATGGACGTTTCGACCATATAGGCCATTATCAACAATCAGTAAACGCTTGGTAAAGGGGTGATTGGTAAAGACTTTACCAATCACCCCTTTACCAAGCGTTTACTGATTGTTGATAATGGCCTATATGGTCGAAACGTCCATATTTTAAATAGACATGTCTTTTAGATCAATCGTCTTCGCTTTAACCCTGGTTTTAAAACTATAGCAACAACCAATACGAGAAAAAACTGGCGATCTAAACTAGTAGCATGGCGTCTATTGGAAGTTTCACATCCGCAATAGCGGAATGCTTGGCTAGCTATCTTGAAGCATTTGGAATAGACTCCCTTCCGACGTTGTTGGTGCGGAGTCGGTCAACTCGTTTAAAAATAGTCTTGACATACATTGGGAGAGAACTCCTTCTCCACGAGTCGCAAGCACTTAACGGCCAAAGCTTCCCAGGCCATTTTAAGCTGACTTCTTCTCACTTCCGCTCCATCTATATATTTAAGCTCCGCATATCAGCGGCCATCGATTATGCTTGCGGGCATTCATGACCATTGCTTTGGCGTAGATTCTCCTCCCCCTTCTTTTTTATTTTTTTCTCCTTTCTTTTTTCTCTTTCGCCTTCCATTTTTTCTCCTCTCGTTTCTCCATTCCTCTACATCCTACTAACATAATGGCAATAGCTCATAGAGGGCTGGGGTGTAAGTACCGGTGTCTCTTTGGGAATGGGCCTTTTGGTTCGTCTACTGCCGCCTATCTCATCTAATCTAAATAATCTAACGCGAAATGCTTAGATTCGAGAATGTTTCCAGCAGCCAAGTACTAACGCTTGCCTTACTGACTCACCATTCACTGCCCTGATGCTGTTGCGGAGGCAATGACCTTAACTAGTGGATTGTCGGAAAATTGAAGGTTTAGCATAAGAGTTTTCCGTTTCTGACGTCATAGCTTTTAACAGTCTGTGGTCGACAGCAACCATGTACTCACTCCTTTGAGGCCGGGGGCATATTTCTACAGTAGTAACCAGCTCGTGTGGGGCAAAGTGATTAAACCTTTACCATTACTCTTTATGCCCATAACAAGAAATCGGTAAAGAAATAGGAAGCAGTAATCAAGAGCTCGTCTACCAACCAGGCTGAGTGACTGGTTGACCACCAGTTCTACGGTGCAATTCAAAGGCCTGTGGTACATCAGACACTTATTAAAGCATAAGTTGGCTTGTAGCTCGAGGCTTACGAATCTACTAGCAAAAAATAAATAAAGTTCAAAATGTTATGGAAATTTAAGGTGGTTGGTAAATTTTGGGTTGGTTCCCGAATGCTATATTAGTCAAGTTTACTAAATTTAATATACTTAAACACTACGTGCCGCTAAGACTGCTGAAAAGTATACTGTGGGCTGCATGTTGCCCTCTCCACTCGCAAACGTCTTGAGTCAGAAAGCACGGAAATTCCACTGGCTGGCTTGGTTGGGGATCAACGGACGTGCGCGCTGCAATGCATATTTAGTCCAAGAATCTGCCCTGCAAATGGCAAGCGCATTCACCCTCGTGCTGATGATATTTAAAACAACACCTAATATATATAAATATATTTGTAATGTAAAAGAAGCGAAAGTGATTGACATTCTAACAATGAGAAGACTAAGCAGCACAGGAAGACCTGTAGCAGTTTTGACTTGACTCCCGAACCGGTCACCCTCCGGCGGCAGCAAACCTCTTCCACTGAAATGACGTCAAGCGGCAGGCACTAGAGGGATCGAGCACATCGAACTGGCACTCGGGCAGCCAGCAGGCAGCCGTCTTCGTCGTCCTGGAGCCTGACGTCCAGCACGCTGGCTGTCCAGAGCTCCCTTGCCAACTGGTCATCTTGTCCTTGCCCGCTCGAAGGCTTTGGCTGTTGAGTCATAAAATAAGCATTTTGAACCAATCAAGAAATTTTTTCGTCGATCAGCTTGCTATGATTATCGTGTTAGAGCACTAGTTCTGCAATTTTGCTGCAATTGGGAAAGATTTGCTGACACGAAAATTGATAACGTAGAAATGCACATCGGTGTACATTGAAATGTTTTGATGCTATGAGTGTTCTTTCGAAGCTTCTATTACCCTTATCTTTTTCTCGCACTACGTTTTAAAGAAAATATAGCTTTAAATTGGTAGCACTAAGTTTGCTGACAACCATTTTACCGAGTTGTGTCTACAGGCGCAGATCAAGTAGCTTGTCTCTCTGGAGGAAACGCGTGGATGGCTCGAGTGGAAACATACTGCGAGATGTTAAATAAATTTTGTGAAGAGCTGTGTGAACTGAATATGAAGAGTAAATAAGGCTTCACATCAAAGACGAAGTTAAATCAGGGCACCATTTCTGCGCAAAATCGACCACTGAAAACTTCATTTTACGGAGCAGATTTGAGTTTCCGGAAATCTCAATGGTAACCGACTGCGAATCAACGCCTGAAATTCAACACAAGGGTCGAAGCCAACGCAACTGCTTCAAGTATCGAATACGTCAAGCCTTGAATGCTTAATTTCGCTGTCCAATCGAGCGCACCCATAATTTTCTTACAGCTGCACGTACATTGAAGTTACAGCTGCGCGAATAAAAAAGTTACAGCTGCTCGTACCTTGCAGTCCTCGTAATATAGTCCACTCTGGTTGGCAACAGCGTCGTCCACAGCGCAGTAGATGGTCGCCTGTGCTCCGTCCACTACATCCTGTGCAAAACAATGTAAAATCATACGGTCATTGAATAAATATTATTATTATTTAGCTAAGAAACACCACCGAAGAAATAATTCACAGCTGAGTTGAACGTGCTTGTAAATACCAGACTATCTTAACTTTTAACTGTATGTATTTTATAAATGATATGATGTATACTTATTAGCGCTATGACTGGCGGAGAGCTAAGATTAACTGAAAACTGAGGCCATGAAAATCAGGTCTTTCATAAGAATAGCATTATGTGAAATGTAAACAAAAAGCTGGCAATAGGCTGTTTGGGGTTGCTGTGTAGTGTAGGGTTAACTTTGCTAAAATACGTAAAACTTTCACATGGAACAATTTTCAAAATGTCTCAAGGCTCATTTGCTCATGTAGTAGCTGTTGCTTATTGGTTATACTATTTCATTTATTATTACACTTCCAGGAGTAAGCAATTGTGGTGCAGGATATAAATACGCTCTTTAAAATGGCTCCAAAATTCTCCGGAAAAGAAACCAAGCGTTTCATGGTATAGCGAATTAGTACTGATGCTCCTATAAAGAGACCCTGCCACTCACGAAAGATGTAAAAGCTAAGGTCAAATTATACATACATATATATACTATTTATTAGTCTACTGCCTCAATCGAGTACAAAGTTATTGCTAATTCACCGTTCCAAATTGTATCTCACTGTCTAAGAGAAAATGTAAAAATGACGACAGTTTCCCAGCAAAAAGAGTCCTCTGTCTATGGCTGCAGTCCCTTCCAGAACTCCGTTCGCAAACTGGATCAGCGAAATTTGAGAAAATTTCCCGTTCCTGGGATTTTCATGACGCAACCCGGCCAAAAGTTTCAACCGTGAATAAGCAAAACCTTCTACACTAAGTAAATGTAGAAACCAATTCCGTTGTAAAAGCAATTATTCATAAGTCGAAACTTGATCAAGAAACATAGAAAAGTAGTGAAAAAGTTGGTCGTAAAGCTAGACAATCCTAACTTTCAGCATAATTTGTAAACAGAGGCAAAACTTTGTGGACAAAAAAGGTTATGAAGCGATTTACTCGTAACCGAGATTCAGCTTTGTAGATAACGAACCTTCTGCATAAACCTGGTCAAGTAACCGTATACTCGAGACTCAAGCGGCGTGTCGTTGTAGAAGATATCGGTTGACACTATTCCGGGGTGGACTGTGTAGGCGGTCACTCCTGTAAAACAGAACAGTCTGCATGACCTAACAATGAAGCAGCACGGCGTAAAATGATGCATCGGCTTGGCGATAATCAGTGTTAAAGACAAACCTTTACTATTACGTTACATCGGATTATATCACCTCGGATTATCATTGTGGGCAGCAACCAAGAACGTTTAAAGAAGGCCATTCCAATTATGGAAGTCATCGTCTACGCACAGATTCTTAACATTTGGGAAGTAGCTACGAAACGGCCTTAAAATCTGATTACCTACAACATTTACGCGCCTAAACTGCTATTCCAGAAAAACCAGCTGTAACTGGCTACGTGCAATGTGGAGATAACTCGCTACTAGGCCTGCCCCCAGTAGCAGGGAAAGGGCCCACCTGAATATACCCCTGAGGGCATCAACGCAGTGAAAACCAACAGTTCAAAGTTATTACCCCTGAATACCTATGATTATGATCAACAGATATTATTCAAAATTTTAAACTTTAGACTATATAAAAGACGTGTTCGATTGAGACCTGAAAGTCAATCCAAGCCAAATCTGCTTCACATAACTTGTCCGAAACTGCAGACAGGTGTCCCGGCTTTGTCCCGTTTATTCAAGTTTCATTCGTTGAATCAAAATTGATCACCTGTGAGGCTTCAAAAACTCAATATTGCTTCGTATAATAAAGATTTCAGTCGGTACAACATAAGCGGGTCGCTGCTAACACCTGCACTGCGATACAAAACGACGAGGCTAAAATGTTCCTGTCAACACAACGTGACAGATAAGCTTTAATGTCGACAAATGCTCAATAATACACATAGGGCTGATGAACCCTTCTACCCCGGTGAAAATGAACGGGACGGTATTGGCTGCGATCACACAACAACGTGACTTGGGAATCGCTATTACAAACAAACTACAATACAGTCAGCAAGTTGACATGAGTGTAAAAATGGCAAGCAGAGAACTGGGATTCATCACCAGAAACCTCGAATACAAGTCCAAGGTCATCATCGTTCCTTGTACAATGGCATAAGTGAGACACACTTAGAATTTACTGTTCAATTCTGGTCGCCACATCTCTGTAAAGATATTGACAACATGGAAAGACTCCAACGCAGAGCAACGAAATAGATAATTCAACTGCCAAACAAGCCGTATGAATGTTGCCTAAAAGAACCGGTAACCTAGACAGTATATACATATAACATTAAAAACCAGTCTTATTTCACGGCCATGATTTTATATAATTTTTGAATTGAATTGTCGGAGAGCTGGCCCCACCCATTCAAAGAGCCACGAGCAGCCACTAGATACATGTATTTTTTCTGTATCTTACCCAGAAACCTTTTTTAAAACTTCTAAAACCTTTTGAAAAACTGCACATTTGTTTGACAGTCAGCTAGGCCTCAGTTTTCCAGAAAGTCAAACACCACCGTCGAAAATCCTCTCTCCCTCCTCTTATTATACCTCCTTGCACTAAAACCTCAGACTCGAATAATCATTCTTAGAGTGCGGACACACACACATATATACCATTATCACCTGATCAATATCATATTCGTTCTATCACCGCCCTTTCGGAAATTCATAAGCAATTATCAGAAGTCTGTGATGGACGGCATCGAATAATCTCCTACAGTCGCTAATAATTTTGCGAGCAATTATTTTTACAATCCGGGGGTACCTGTTCCGTCGAGCCTCTTCGCCAGCTCTCTGGTCATAAGCACGTTGCACAATTTGCTCTGGCTGTAAGCGGTTAAGAAATAGTAAGGCCTGGTGCTGAAGTTCAGATCATCCGTGTTCAACTTGGACGCCGACTGGTGGAATTTAGAGGTCACTGTAACGATGCGACTTGGTGCTCCGGCCCTCAGCAGACCACCTGGCGGTGTATTAGCGTAAGTGGTGAAAAGTTATGAATGCAGGTGTAACTTGACCTGTCAATGCTCCAACTCGCGAATTAACGATCTTAGCGAAGACGATTGTTATTATTTGTTGTGCTTAGTGAAAAACGCATCGGGGTAACGAGTGAACTTGAGAAACACCGGCACTTGGAGGAACATTTAAGTTCGTTTATTGTTCTAATTGAAGAGATAGGGAAGTGTTTTAGGAGCGCGTTCATTTAAATGGATGAATACCTCGCATATTTTATACTTATATAGAATGAGAGATAGGCACCGTCAAACGATATAGAGCTGTGACTTACATCTATACTGGAGTAATGAAATTATAATTTAGGAAAGAGTTGCCCTTCACCAGTTATTCATTGGCCCTTTTCCTCTTTACCTTATTTACCATTTCTACAGGTTTCCTCATTTTCATCAATCTCATTTCCCAAACTTAACACAAAAAAGCATCATGAAAAATTAGATATGATGCCTTTAGAGAGGAAGTATAGGATGTTGTTTTCCCTACTGCTATCATCACAAACTGGTGTAGAAAGTACACAAATACCACTGCCACAAAATCTAGGTAACACCATAAAATGTGATGCATAAACTCTCATTGAATATCATCGAAACTAACACATAAGAACTAGCAACAATATGGCAATAGCTCATAGAGGGCCGGGGCGTAAGTCCAAGTGTTTCCTTGGAAATGCACCCGTTAGTTCGTCTACTACCGCCTATCTAATATAATATACAAATATCTCATTTTCCAAAGATAATGAAATTGATCTTCCACACTACAATTTTCATCAAAAAATTTGACGAAACCCTTTGTCTTTTTTCTCCAAATTTCTAAAAATACGTCTCTCGTCTCCTATTTGAGGACTATTTATACGTAAGTAAAACCAAAGCATGCTAATACAACACGACTTTTCGTCCCTCAACCGTGGCTATCTTCAGGTAATAGCAAAATCCAACATCTACCTATATGACACATAAAATGTAATAGTTTAATAACACGTACTGCAAAGGGAGCCTTCACCCTTTACCGGGAGGCTGAATTACGCTCTCGTAGTATTATCATTATGGAAGTAACCATATACGGCCACTTGCCTGGTAAAGAGTTAATGCCGCAAATTACAAGTACACCGCACATGGACTGGGACAGAGCTGAGACTGAACTGAATTGGTGCCTCGCAATGACGGTTGGTTCAAGGTTGTGTACGTCAGCGTGACGTCACACTGTCTGGAGGGGCGTTGCTATTTCAGTTGAAGAGGTTTAGGAAGTTTGAGATTTCATGATATATAGTTGACGTTGATGGCTGGCCGTCACTGCATCTTGCTAAAAAATCATATTTTTCTTGTTACAGATCCTAGATTTTATTGTTACCTGAACAAACTCCGTATTGAACAGAAACGCATTTTTAAAGCTTTAGAGAGAAAAAAGTGTTTCGTTAACTTCTGCATTAGTTTGAAATATCTTAGATATCAAGAATTTGGTTGTTTCTGTAGTAAGCATTCACTGTTCTGTAAGGTAATACCATCTAGTGCTGCTTCCAAGCACAAAGAAATCTCTGTGACGGTAAGTTTACATTTACCCTCTATAAGATAAATCTAATCCAACTCCTGTTTAGATTTACCTCTTTATAAGTAAATATAAACCTGCCGTCACTGAAACTTCTCTGCGAGTATAGATGTTGAGGAGGTGTTGCATATTACGAGTACCGAGCATGTTGGTGAGAAGAAAGTGTCCGTAATGATTGGCGGCCATTGTTAGCTCGAGCCCGTCCTCTGTTATCATCTTCTCAGCCTTGCCGCTAATACCAGCGTTGTTAATCTGCAAATGGAAAAATTAAGTGAAGTTTTCCAAGGAGGAATTCTAGCCTTACATAATGTAATACGTCGAGTTATTATAGTAACATCATTTTTTTCAACAATCTTTTATCAGTTACGTTTATCTTTGGTTGCGTTCGATAGGACGACGAAATGGAGTGTTCGATACTTGATAGGTCCTGAATTTCAGATAGATGTTCTAACTTCGACTGGCTGAATTGATTTTAGGCCTTGGCCATCAAGCGGTTACACCTGAGACTTAGAAATATTCTATTTTAATCTGTAAAGTGGAATATTTAGCCGACTAGGCGTAATCGGTTTGCTTCTTACACTTGTAAACAGTTCAGATTGACAAACCAGCTGTCCTGTCACAAGTTCCTGGTGAAATCTTATGACGGGTGCTCACCTACGTAAAATTGCCCACTCACTCAACTTTTCACTTTGGCGGTCACGTTGCCGTGACTACAACTTAGGGGGTTTGAATGCCACGCTAAAACTTACGTCATGGCAACTTTCTACTAACTCAGGTGTAAACGGGAGACTCAAAGCTTGATTACTACTGTTTGACATAATGCTAAACAGCAAGAAATGACTTATATTGTTTATATTCATATTATATTCTCTGTCCATTTTATCAAGGCATGTTGGGCGTGGTCAAATTCCTCTACAGTGTTGTCAAATCTGTGGCTATTTCTGAGAGTTTGTTCGGCTCATTTCTTAACCCCGCCCACTACCTGCATATGGAGAAATCTCAGAAATGCCCATTGAATTGGCAACGCTGTAGAGGAATTTGACCACGCCCTAACCGCCTTGACCAAATGGACAGGACATAGTGGTATAGCAGTGTGCAAGCCGAAGCCTTGATCGCCGCAACGCAACCGAATGTAGAATTGTGCGGCACTGCGGCAACCTTTGCGTAACTGTGCGCCAGCTCATAGAAATACCGGCCAATCGAACGCGCTCCTTATAAAGTTAACGGTGCTGTGGCATACGCGTTTGGCCTCGTGGTGCCAGCACTCACTTTTGGCAAAGCTTATCCGTTTCTACGTAGATACAAGCACATTTACGTCATTCTGGTAAACGAATTTCCCTTGTTGACATTTCATAGATAGACAAAGTGTAATCAGGAGATTACGCAATGCAGTTTCAGTCTTCATACTGAAACAGTACCTGTGTTACACGCGCATAACTCTGTACCCACCAGCACGCAGCACACAGCAACAGGTACTCACCAGAATATTCAAGGCCGTCTCAGTCTGCAGGATATCGTTGGCAAAGGCTCGCACCGACGCAAGGGACGCCAGGTCCAGCTGCTTCACTGTTACCGCCGAGTTGCCCGTCTCCCTAATGATTTTATCTGCGGCAATGGATGAAATTAACCCTAGAACGCCCCAATAACACTTGACATCTCAAAGCAAAGAGTGTAGATTAATTTCACGAAACCTCAGCACCATTCATGCCCACAATGCAAATTTGGTAGGAGCACTGTCTAGCTCGTCTTTTGGGTATTACAGTAGACGCTCTATGCCTAAACCAGGACGGAAGTCTAGTTTGCATAATAATGCAGCATCAGCGTTTCTACCATTTATAGTCGACTGGGGTGTACTGGCTTAACCAGAAATGAGGGCGGTCAGGGGGTGAGGCTCATCTGTCAGACGGGTCTTCCGTTAAGTACGCCATAGCTTAGACAATTTTTGTTCGACGGCAGCTGTGAGTTTCTCTGGGCCCCAGTGGGAATTTATTCATCTGACACATGAACCAGAGCATGCGTTTTTCCTAATTGGGTTGTGAGATCAAGGAAACTTTTTTAAAGTTGTCTAGAAAACTGGAAAGTATGGGCTTTCTTTGCTTAGTTAATGCCTTCTAGAAGCAACGGTATTTAAAATTTTTGCAGAGCCAAAGTCAGTGAAGTGACGTCGAGGGCAAGTGATAATAGTACAATCTTAACACGATGGTTACTTAATATTAATGAAGCATATGGTTGCGTTACCAAACCAGGCTTCCATCCTTCGAACAGAATCGAAGACAAAAGAAATAAAGTATTGGTACTTCATTATAATAGATGTTAGATCTACCTTAACTGTTTAAATTACTCAAGTTCAGGCGGCACAAGTACAAGTTGGTCTTTAGTTGATCCCTGAAGCCCATCAACACGGGCGCAAAGAGGATATCACTTGTTCCTCCTGCGCTTCTCAGAGAAAAAAAAACTAGAGCGCATATCACATTTTTCTTTCTTTTTAGGTCATGGAAGTGACCTCTTCGTTAGTTTGTGAGACTGTAAATCGATGCTGGCGGTCATGCAGTCCATAATTATTTTTGGCCTCGGCGTTTTTGCGGCTTTCTCATGTTTGTCTCGGTATACAGCTATTACGGCCAGTGATCAGTCGCCGGCTCTGCGACCATTTCCTTTGCATATTTCAGTAATGATAATTTCTTTGCATGAATGCTCTACACACGCTGGTCAAAAGAACGCATTTCCCAGTCTCAGCGTTTTAACGCCTTGCTTTCTCCCTTCTAATAGATTAGATTAGATAGGCGGCAGTAGACAAACCAACAGGCCCACTCCCATAAAGACACCGACACATACGCCCCGGCCCTCTATGAGCTATTGCCGTTATGTCGGCAGGAAATAGAGGACTCAGGAAGAAAGAAGAAGAAAAGGGGGGGGGGGGATCACATTCAAAGAAACGATCATGCAAGCACGTAAGCATGATCAATACCCGCTAATATGTGGAGCTAAGAGACGTCTATCTCTGTAGTCGGAGCAGAAAAGAGAAGATGGATTAAGGTGGCCTTGGAAGCATTGGCCATTAAGAGTTTGCGACTCGTGGAGGAGGAGTTCTTAGCTGTGGAGGATGTCTGTTCTAATGTTTGTCGAGGCGATTTTTAAACGTGTTGACTGTCTCCATACCTACAACGTCGGAAGGGAGTCTATTCCAAATTTTCACTATGAAATGCGGAAAGAATTGCTGACTTAAGGTTGTTCTTCGAGCTATATGCATGAGTTTTTGTCCGTGGTTTCGCAGAAGAGCACAGCTGAGCAAAGCTTTGAGTTAATAATCTTTACAAGTTTTGATGAGATGCTCAGTACTTAGCTGACAGTACCTACTGAGTAAACCACACGTGATGGTTGAAATATGTTGATAGTTAAATACCTTTTCTGATAAAAATGAAACTGTAATTCCGAGAAACTAACAGCACATTCAAACGATTACCCGAGGTAGCTTATTCGTGTGACTAGCGTGTGTGCCAGCTATTTGGAGTGCAAGTATCCATTTTGATTTTTTTAAATTACATTTTTTTAAACACGAGCGCTGGTCATCTTTTAAAACTTTCGGCCTGACTGCAGTCGACGGGTAAATGACCGCAAATGCCAGGAAGCAAAGGCCGTAAAAAGGGCGCGCCCAGCTCTGCTTATAAAACGAACACAGTAGGCAACTACTCACCAGCACATGTCTGGGCTTTGGCAGCATTTCGGCAGGCCAGCACAACTCGTCCTCGCCTCCTTGCCAGGTCTCTTGCCGTCTCGAGGCCGATCCCTGCGCACCGTACAGGGTCTAAATTTTCCTGGTAATGGGGTTTACCTGGTAACTGGAGGGTAAGGGGGTTGCGAACACTGTGTAGCCAACGGGGGGTATAGCCAAATAGCCAAATTAGGGTTCAGTACATGGTGTAACGAGGGATTTTTTTAACGCCGGTTAGCTAGGAATGTCCATACACCGAATATTAAGGGATTTCCATACACCCATAACCAGGGGTTTCCATATCACACAAGCAGTGGTTTTTTGTATGTACCACATAACCAGGGACTTCTACTGTATACACCGTGTAACCATTTCTACACACCATATCCAGGAGCTATTCGCAGACTGAAAGAAACTAAATCTGGCAAGTCATGATGCATCTACCTGCTGCTTTGCTGCCATAGTAGTATTTTTCAGTTTGTAAGTCTTACACTAAATTTGCTCCTGTGGCGAGCTTGTTCTTGGAACAGATTATAATACTCGTAGTTTTAAAAGCAAGAAACGTTCACTAAGTGGATAGTCATGTGAACTTAACTTATCAACATAATTTTCCGGTTATTATTTGAACATCTTAGCGCTTCACATATTTGTCGTGTACAATCCCACCTAGACCTCGCTATAAGGTACTCAAAATAAGGGAGGGCTATACTGTACATTGTAATTCAAGGCTTAGCACTCATAATGTATAGCATACAACATTATTTGTGCGACAGTGACAGTACTCATCGACACATGAAATTGAGGGCAAAATTTTTTTAATTGATTTTTTCAATTCCCTTTCATATATTGAGATAAAAAACTCTACTTAATTTGATTGCGATTGAAGAGCTCTAGACAATTATTATACCATAAAAAGACAATGATTTACTTTAAGTTTTCTTTTCATATTACCCAATTCTGTCATTATAGCTTAATAACACGATGAACCTGGAATGGAAAAGTTCTTATTTGCTATCAGAAAAAGCTGTAATCATTATCAGTTATCCGACATTAAGCATTCATTCATCATTGTGCATCTTATCGAGCATCTTATCTAATGTTTACGACGTAGTTAACCTTCAGAGTTACGGACAACTTTCGGGAACGTCTTCGACGGCGTCTAATCAACAATGGTGTTTCGGTTGAGGCAATATTGAACTTCTGATATAAAACAAACTACACTAATTGATTAATAAGAAATTGAGTGTAATTTTCTATATTCTTTCTATATTTTTGCGTTTGGTAAATATTATTGTATTCGATAATTTTGCTGCACTCTTTATATGCAAGACTTCATATTTTCGTGTTCTGATTAGGAATTACTGCATAGTGAGACGAGTTAACTGAGAGAGGAGGCTTGTTTCAGTGATAACTACTTCATTTCCGTAACTTTCAGGCCAGATAATCTAAGGATACTGCATTGCTAACTAATGCTAACCTAGCGTGAACTGCTCATACCTAGCTAGAATGAAATTCATGTTATCTTCATACCTCCTGTAAATTATATACGAGGCATCATATGTTTTACCTTTCGTTGGCATACTTCTTTATCGATATGACTTCAAATTAAAATAAAATTGATACAGCATTAATTACTAGGTATATTCCTTGCTCTCTCGCAAGTTACAGGCTAAGGTCGGCTTCACGCGGTAATCTCGATCTGGACGCCGTGAGAGTCCGTAAGAATTGCGTTGCGTTCTAGTAAACACAACTTAACCTCCATACCTAAAGATTTGGGGCGCTGTTGTGAAGAATTGTACCGATAGTCTACAAACCCTGGGCCCCAATCACTGTCATTTGGACAGCGAAGTCAAGCCTTTGACGCTAGACTTGTCCGGATCTGCAGACAGCTGCCCTGGCATCGCATTTGCTGATTTAAGTTCCAGTCGCTGACTGGTCATCAGTTACTTGTGAAACGTCCATGACCTTAGTCTTGCTCAGTAAACTAGAGATTTCAGTCGGCTCAACATAACCGGGCTGTTTTTAACACCTAAAGCACGATTCATAGTGACGGAGCAAAAGTTCCTGTCTGTATTTGAGGAAAAGTCAAGCGGACTTGGTTTAGTTAGACTTTAACGACCCAATCATGTGTGCCATTGGTTGCAAAAATGTTAGCCGTCGTGCCAGATAATGTTTAATAAGAGTCACTAGTAAAGTTTAGTAAATCTCTTCAAATTTGGAATTAATCAGAACTGAAACTAGGCGAGTGAAATATTCTCTACAATGAGGAGCTTGACGAGCTTTGACCTCGTCTACAGACTGTCGTTTGCGTCCCGCTTAACCTTATTAATACCAAGCTGTATCCCGTTGGAATATAATGAGATGAAGAACTCTTGTAACTAACACAGACTAGATAAATTAGGGTTAAGACATTAGCTTCCTTACCAGAAGAGGCTCCAGTGATGATCACAAGTTTGCCGTTGAGTTTCACTGTAGAACTGCACCTGCTGTGACTGCTGCTCGTATAAAACATAATGAATAATGTACCAGGCGTTGCTACTACCATAAACTAAAGGAACCATAAGACGCGGGAGAAATGTATAGTTTTTATTAGTATTGTTTGATACAAGCCTAAGAAAAACACCATACGTCGCTAATGAATAACAGCTATCAAATTAATTTTAAAACTACGTTGCCAATCAGTAATCAGGAGAGTGTTGTCCAATCAAACATTTTCGCCTATTGCACCCGTTATTACCTTTTGCTACTGTACCCATCCCCCCCCTCACCATTGCTGGCCAAACTCAGTTTTATTTAGGACAATCATGTAAATATTATATTAATTATGAAGAGCTTACATTACAGGAGTATTGGTCAATAAATTCAAGTTTATTACAGAAATAAAAATGATGATTCAATAACAAAATGCTTGAAAATTACTCTCGATTTTCTGCGTGTGTGTGTGTTCCTTCTTGGAACACACACCCTCATAAAATCTGTTGCGTACCCCAAGGGTACGCGGACCCTAGTTTGGATAACACTGCTCTAGGATACTCGAACTGACTGTACAAACATAATAACAGGCGACACCAACACCTGTATAGTATACCGGACTGAAGATATAAAAGAACGGTTATTGGTATATATTGATTCATGGCTTATGCATCAATGTACATAGCCTGCTCAATTACCTAATTGTATGCGTTATTTTTTGTTTTTGAAACAACAATCACATCAGCTGAGGTGAGTTAGCATAGATATATTCTATCTTTGAATTATTAGACTTTGATGATTCAGGTTTCGGTCATTTCCAAGACCTGGTATAAGAGTGTACGCATCATCGATTCGCACGGTCATTTCGGTCGATTCGCACCCTACAATTAATATAATCTAATCCGTTCAGCTATACTTTGCCAAACCTAAACCATAAGCTTTCAATAAAGCTTCATTCAGTCGGTAACTGCAAGCCAATTACTCCTGTCAATACATTGGAAGCTGCGAAGCCACGATTGAAGTTCTGGAGAAATTTCAACCTTGAGTCTATCCCAGCACGCGAATTCACGACCACTACGTTTGCTTCGTTATCTCGATGGTGTCCCACCTAAAAGGCTTTCGGGTGAATAACACCAGGGCTTCCTTTGCAAATACGCAATAGGATACAGGGGAGACTTTCCCCAAAGTAGCACTGGTGTGGGTCTGGCCTGAAACACAATCACATTTACCATCTTAGGGGGCGTTCGATTGACTCGCTGAAGTCGATCTAAGTCGAGCTGTATCGGCTAAAACTAATAGCTGGAACTTTTGTTTCGTCTCTTTAAATCGAGCTGCAGGTATCAAAAGCAACCCAACTATATCTACGAGTATCTATGTTTTAGATCAGAATAAGCACCCTAGCCAGTGCCCAATTCTAATGCTTGGCAGAATTCAATAAACCAACTTATAAATTCTCAGGTCTATTTGATCAAATTAGGCACCATTACTTAGCCCTTTCCATTAGGTAAAGGAATGTTAGGTAAGGTTAGGTGCGACAAGGACTGGTTCACTTTAGAAATGACAATAAAATTTTGAAGTTACGGAATTAGACAGCGGTGAGAATAGCGTTTGGTTTGTTAAGCATAGGCTAGGTAAAGTTTAATTCAGCTAGAACAGGGGCCTAACCCAGCTTATGAACCCCCATCTTATACTACCTATATCTCAAGTATACCACGAACTATAGAGGTATCCATTTCTCTACACGTAGTGAGAGCTGGCACTAACCTACAACAACTGGAGTCAAAGTCCAACTGACTTGAAGGTATTTAGGAGGAAAATCTTGTGGCAGCCACAAAAATCTAAGGAAGCCAGACGATCCACTGCCCCAAGGTCACTCAGGTCGTCCTATTCCACCCTGCGATCAGAAAAACGTACGTACTCCGTTGGGATGAATTTGTGTGGAACTTCAATTCTTAAATTTCAATTCGCTAATTTAAATCCAGTTTACGGCGGTAATTGGCTTAACGATTTCGGAAACAAAATGATGAGTCAAAATCCCAAGATTAAAGTTCCTCATGGGAATTCATTTACCGAATTGAATTAGTGGCTTACGAGGATCAGTAATGAAAGTTCTTCCTATTAAAGACAACACGCATAACTGTCTTAGTACTGATAGAAACTCATTCTAGAAAAAGTGTCTTTCAGCTGTACTGCACAATAGTAAACCAGGGTCACTATAGCAAATCTCTGCAAGATTACTGCAAGTTGTGCTTACTTTCATTTTCGTTAATTTGGCTTTTATGTCTGTCGATGCTGCTTGGTATAATGATATCTGCAGGTACAAGCTAAGTGCATTCAAGTATTTTCTCTGTGCGTGGCCTCCTCTTGATGAGACTGAAACCAGTAACTAGTGTTAGCAATGATGTTCACTGTGTATTTGAAGGTGTGTTTTTGAACCTGCTATGTTCTTAATAAAGTTATTATTTCATTGTTATGAAAGAAAATCCACGGCTAACACCGGTAAAAACCCTCGAAGCCCGGACTAAATACTCCCAGCAGCCTGAGGGTCTTACTGTTATTCAATTTTGTGGGGCCGAAATGTTCTTCACATGACAGATACGTCATTTGCTGGTGTGGCAAAGTCTAGCCCAATAGACTTGACTTGTCCTGAACTTCAGACTGGAGCGTTGGTTTCGCGGAATGTAACTGTGTTGCAGTTGCCAAGAGTAATTCAAGTCCATTAATTGAAACAGCTGCAACTCTTTTTCAAGGAGCATGATTACGTTTTCTGCGCTCTTGAGGGCGATCGATTATGGCCTCACGCCTAAAATCGATCGAAGAGATCGAAGGTCCCGCAGCTGTCGGCATTCCAGAACAGGCCTATAGCCTCGTGCCCTTACCTTACCTCGATTTTGGACGGCCAGTCGGTGATGCCGACTGGCCGTATCCATGCTTGGGTACGGAAGTACGTTTAGCATAAATATTTCTCTGGTTCCCGCATCCAATTATTATGTTTGCCTGAACTATTTAGATCTAAGGCCCCTTTTTTCGTAGTATCAATCACAAGAAGCCAGTTTTTTAGCCGCGCGGTGAAATGTTAATTAACGATTTCTCTCCGCGTAAGTTGTTTACGTTCATAATTTGAAGTACACATCTATCATAGTTATAAAAATAATCTTGTTTTTTTATAATAAAGACCTTATCCAAAAATGCGGTTTTATTTAAGTGGGTTATCATTCGGCGCTCATAATCAAAACAATTCACTGATTTTATTAAAATAAGCTTCAGAAATAATCTTCTGCTCCAACCGACGAACCCGCGTGACGTCACAAAACCTCAACGAAATATGCAGCGTAACTTTTCACCTGTATAAATAGTACATCTTATAATGGGTGACCCACGAAATTTAAGAGCTACATAGCTTAGATAGTACTTAGCTGACTACTATCCATTGGCTAGCTGTACATACTATCAGATCATCTAGTATGCTGTCTCAGCTGTAGAGCTCCTACACGGTTAAGGTAAAATACTGGGAGATTAATTAAACATACTTGTTCGTGCAGCTGCCTACTGAATCCAAGTTACAGTACTTAGAATTGTGCTATGTTGACCTCAGTCTGAAATATGCCAAGTAATATGCTACTTCAAATAGCTAATCAATGAATTACACGGAAATCTGGCGTATGATACGTGATACAAACGTATGTTAACCGTACAGTTTCACAGAGGCGATCACCAATGAGTCTCGTGTTCAGCTATAGACCTCATCCCTGATGCAAACTTATAGCAAATTTTCCCTCTACATCCATAATATAGTAAACGTAGCACCGAAAACAGAATGCAAAAATCCAAAACACATCCATATTGGAAATCATAGGCACTTATCCGATGTCTGTAGAGGTGGCAGCGGATGATATCAGATAATAATTGTCTGATAATATTAAATGGCGATATCGTACGTTCTCGTAAGTGAAAAGTATGATTCGTTCACTGCCCTTTTCCTGTCTACCGAGAACCGAAAACCTCTCATATACTGTATTTTATTACAGACTTTTCTTGGATTTTGTTTTACTATATTTATTTCATTGTGTTTACTTTATTGTAGCCTGCCCTTGTGTTGCTAACTAACTACCAACTCAATGGCATATTTAGCGTTTTTTCCGTATTTTAAGGTTTCGCCATTTATTGCATTATGTACCACTACACTTTATCTTGTAAAATGTAAATAAGCACCTATACATTTTACGCATTTTGCACCGAATATGCAACTCCAAGTTTCATGAAACTCAAACATAAAATTCAACTTCACGCCACACAGAATAGAAATTAACTTAATAACAGTAGTGTCATGAAGGTTAAGATTTCGGAAATACTCTTTCATCGCCCCATCATCGGCTATAGGGTCCATTGTTTAGGCTAAAAAATGACAAGTAAATTGATGTAATTCATCTAAATCAACTTCCCATTAGTACGGAAAAACGCAAGACCCTATTTGATGAGACACGGCACGTGTTCTTTTCTTATCACTTTCGCTATCTCCCAGAGCATCACAGAAGAAATCCCAGGCGACACTGCAGACAAAGCTTGTTTGACCCGTTCTGCCCCTGGCGGTTTCTGCAGGAACCGTCACCACAAATATCTAAGACACCTGGATTAGTTTCAGGGACTCGAAAGTAGAACTTCACTCTATCTTTGATATTTGCTTCTATATTCTATAGCCGGTATGAAAACCTAGCGATTTTTGCCTAGTTTTTGAAGCTAAATATAAATGAGTCTCTATGACCTATCGTAAAATCGATAAAATCGCTAATCAATAAAATTATTATCATGGTTATGAGAGAAGGTGCTCAAGGTCCCAGCCGCTGTGTCTCACGCTTACGTAGGCTCCCCGTAACAAGGTGTTACATCAATTTGTACCTCGATAACAATTTCTGAGTTAGAATTGCAGAAATTCTGTCATGTTCGATCGTTAAATCGTTGAGTAGTTACAAAACGGGATAAAAAAAGATATAAACATGGGTGGCTAAAAGAATAATATGTTACTCAAATACCTAACAAGTTAGGCCATAAATGGCGTCAAGGTTTAGTTTGAGAACAGGATAATGCAGAAAACGTTCAAAGGATAACTTCATGCCAGGTAAGTGTATGCGTAACTGAAAACTAAAATGTGTACTGTATAATGTTTCAATATGTTTTCCTATCATTACATGTAAGTAATCCAGAATTACAATGATAATATTTGTTGCTGAAGCGAATTACATTTCATTTTATACAAACGTTTGTTCTTAATGCAAGCCATTATTAAAGCGAGGTATCTCTGTAAATTATTTTTCTATACCGAATCTCGTGAAAGTCTTGTTACGCATCATATTTACATGCTAGTGATCAACTTTAGAAAGCTAAAAATAACTAACCGTGACATTAACCTCAAATTCATCACTCTTTCACTTTAGAGGATGTTGGACGTCTAACTAATCAGTTCGGTCGGTGCTTCGTGCTCTGGTCGGTTATGGTTTGGAATTTGTTGCCTGCATCGGCTTTCTGTCGTATTGGCCTGCAGGTGTTTAAGTCAGCTGTTGATAGCTTTTTGCTAGATTTTCTTTAACAGCATTTCAATCCTCCCTATGTTGCAAAGTGCTTCATTCGGGTTGCATAACCTGTCCTTGGGAGCTCGAGCGTAAAGTTTTAATGATGATAATGATGTGAAAATAAAGATCTTTAAATGTCTAGGGGAAAACCTCAGCCGAGCGGGTAATTCTACAAACATGAATAGTTGCAGCAGACCAATGAGTGTTCGGAAACACTGAGGTGTGAAAGACAACGGTTGAATAATAAGTATTTCAGGCGATCAACTTTTAAACACTAAAAAATAATTCTCCATGACACTATTCTAAAATGGTCTTTCCCAGGCAATTAAAACTAGTAGTAAATGGTAGTGAGGTGCATGTGCGCTACAGTGGAAGAAACAAGAATTGAGATACTGTATTTGCACACTCTTCCGCGTAGGCCACCAGTCGGAACTGTCTGTTTAGCTTTTAGATTTCGAAACATATATTGCAGCTAATAATGTGCTGCAACATATCGAGTATGAAAGTCGAGAAATAGAAGCACTTGTGTACAGAATCTACAGTGCAGCCGACTGTAGCCTTATCTTCTCAATGCCATGCAACAAAGATATAAATCAGTGCTGGGAACAACACGTTGCAGTTGAATGTCTCTGGGCAGCTTCACTGCTGAGTGACGCAGTACCTCAGAGTATCAAAACACTGCGAGTATCCGGTAACTGTACGCACTGCAGTACAGTATCCTGAAGTATCTGCTAGACGTCATGTCTGGGGTACAAGCCGCGTGGCTGCTGCCGCTGGCAACACTGCTGGTGTCGTTCTCCCTCGCAGCAGGTAATGTATATATATACCTAATTGTGTGTATACTTCACATTTATTTTCCTTAACATAACAGGTATTTGTCATATCTAGACTTATTTTCCTCTCTGTATACTTCGATAAATGATCATGCTGTACTGTACTTTGACTCCATAAATAGTTTAATGAATTAACCTAC
>LQNS02277216.1:5929282-5941328 GCA_001587735.2 Parhyale hawaiensis | reverse complement strand
CTAACCTAACCCCTAACCTAACCCCTAACCTAACCCCTAACCTAACCCCTAACCTAACCCCTAACCTAACCCCTAACCTCTTGTGGAGTCGCCGGATTTTTTTATCCCATAGAAAAACAACGGAAACTTCAAAGTCAAATATCTCGAAACCTAAGCATTTGCAAGCAAATTGGAATTGGTGTAAATGGGTTTAAATGGGTCTTTTTACCTTTATACCACCTTAAAAATTGAAGTTCCATTTTTGGACCTTAAGTAAAAATTGACCGGTATATATGTGATACTGAATTCAGATTCCGGGAAGCCATTCACCTATATACCTACCAACTCAACACTCCCAGGGTTACAGTGGGTTCCTGCTTCGGACTCTGCAACCTTAGCCAAACAGAAGCACCAGGAGTCACAGTTGGCTCTTCTAGTTTCCGATTCGGTATCAGTACGCAATGTTATGTCATTTTCAGGAGATGAAAAATCACATTTTCGTTAAGTTAACGCCCATATGTATCAGTCCATTGCCGCTAACAAACTATTTCGTTGTAATACTGGACCATTGCTTGTGATGTATATATAGTATTTAATTCAGTATGGTTTTATTGTAATTCCCTACCTATTGCTGAAAGAAAAGCCTCTTAATAAGCATTGTAGAAAGGGATCTTCTTGATAGTAGCCAATTCCACAGCGAACTTGTTTCAGTTAAAGACTGTAGGTTATGCCGTAAGGTAGCATTTAGATCTAAAGACTTAGACACCCTGTACTTGAAAACAGCAAGGCCATAGATTCTATCTTGTTCCATTTCAGAAGATTAAATACACGTATAGTTTGCGGGTTCTACGTGTAATTAGCCTGATAATACAGTAATAAGGGCAGCCGATTTGTATATTCGACAGCGGTTAATGATAATATATTATGTATACATAAATGTATACTGGCACAATTATGTTTCATTTTTTTACTATTTATCATTTTATTCCATAGTTAAACTGTAACTATTCGATAAAATATCCCATATTTGCTCAATCAAGAAACATATTCTGCTATACGCCGATGGAACGTGAGGGACCATTCTTGTGACGTCACCAAAACGAGACCCAGGCCTGTACCACAGACTAAAGAATATTCTTTAGTCTGTGGCCTGTACTCTGGGAGGTCTTGTCCGAATCCGAAGTTCCGAACCATAATCTGGGATTTGGCGGGTCCGAACAAATTCGCAAATATAGGTTCGCGAAATTTGTTCGGAACACCAACATCTGCAGATAAGTATATAAAAATGAATAAAAATTACAAATTTAAACATCTGGAGCTAATAGTTTTGTATTGAGCATAGGATTGAGTTGTTTTTGTCTCTCTTAGGTCTTTCTGTTCGATTCCAGATCAAAATTTAATAGAGCTGAACAGCTTGGCGCAAAAGATAAATCTTTTTTTAGTATAGTAATATAAATAGCATCCAGAATAACTGAGAGTATGCGGCGATGAGGTTAGTCGTTATGAGCATTACTACAAGTATGGTTGTGCACTTCTCATTCTCGTGGGAAAGTTGGCAAATGATATTGCACTGCTGGGGAGAGGGTGCTGCAAAATTGATGAGAACGTACAAGTGCGGGTGGCATATCCTGCGTACAATCACTGAACGTAGGGAACTGATTACGAACACAGAGTCATGTGTTGACTGTTACATAAGTTACTTCGAAAGATATGGAAAATGGCTTTTTAAGTGCATCCTACGATGCCCAGGTTATATATAATGTAAAGAAATGACAGCGTACAAAGTTAGTGCTAAAAAATTGCTTTTCGTCGGAGTTGCCCTTAAAGTATGTATGTACTGGTGCGCCAGGACCGGGCTACGAGCGGCTATACCCACTCAGAAGTCGGAGACTTTAAAACAGTCGGCAATGCATACGCTGAAAACTATGCTGGACTACCCTATTACTGGAAGCTTCTGTTTGTCGAGCGACTGGAGCTACCAGCTGAATGCCTATTAGGTAATTACAGTAATTATTATTCCTTATCCTCATATTCGCAATCCCCTTTACTAAGGCTAGTTTTCTATGAGAAATATGTCAAAACGTACACAAGTTATTTGAACTGGAACAAGAGAAGGAAACGATCTAGGTAAACTTTTCTTTGAATCTAGTACACTTCCTTGAGCTGTACATTTTGCAAGGGTAAGAAGGAAAAGTTACGGCACGATAGTGCTTTGTAAAAACCAGCCTGTGCTCTATCTACGACCTTGTAGCAAGAAGCTGAAGCCCCTTTCTCTTCTCTGAACTGGTGAGAAGCCTCGCACCTGGTTGTATTTAGACATTTGATAGCTGCGTGACCGGGTAAAATCTGCGAATTGCGGCGAGAGCAAATGGGGTTTTGCGGCCCTGCAGCATTGCGTCTCTGCTGCCCAACCGCAGGCGTAGCGTGAATACTGTAGATGCATTGAGAAATTCACGCCTGTAATCGACTTTCTTACTTCTGTGGCTGTGCTGCCGAGCCTCAAGTGCCATTCGTATCGAATTTGCTGCTAAGATCCTCTGGGGTGCTTGTCACTTGGTAGCAAGCCAAGCAATAATAATAATTAGAGCACTCTGAGAGTGCATAACTCTGGAATCACCATTACAAAGAAACTACAACAGTCAGCAAGTTGACAAGAGTGTGAAAATGGCAAGCAGAGTACTCGGATTCATCACCAGAAACTTCAAATAGAAGTCCAAAGACATCATCGTTCCTTTGTACAAAGTATTAGTGCGGCCACACTTAGAATTTGCTGCTCAATTCTGGTCGCCACGTCTGTGTAAAGATATCGATAACATGGAAAGAGTCCAACGCAGAGCAACGAACTTGATACCTCAGCTGAGAAACAAGTCGTATGAACGTCGCCTGAAAGGACTGGGTCTGATCTCTCTGGAACAAAGACGACTTAGGGGGCAACCAATAGAAACATTCAAGTACTTGAATGGCTTTAACGACTTACCTATAACGGGACTCTTTGAAAGAGACCTTAGTGATTACTTGCAAAACAACGGTCAAAAACTCAAGCATAAAGCTCGAAGAACAACCTTAAGTTAACAGTTCTTACCCTGTTTCATAGTCAACATTTGGAATAGACTCCCTTCCAGCGTTGTTGGTGCGGAGTCGGTCAACTCGTGCAAAAATCGTCTAACATACACTGGGTGAGACATCCTCCACAGCTAAGAACTCCTTCTCCACGAGTCGCAAGCACTTAACGGCCAAGGCTTTCCAGGCTATTTTAAGCTGACTTCTTCTCACTTCCGCTCAATCTATGTATGTAAGCTCCGCATATCAGCGGCTATCGATCATTCTTGCGGGCATTCATGACCATCTCTTTGGCGGAAATTTTTTTCCCCCTCGTTTTTATTTTTTCCTTCTTTTTTTTCTCTGTCGTCCATCATTGTGCGCTATACACCTTCTTAACTGAGACTGACTACATTAATAGAATATAAAAATTCGCTACGTTTTCAATAAAATCTCGGAACTTGCAACTCCATTACAAACTAATAATATGAAAGGGAAGCTCACTGTTAAATCGCCTGAGTTGCGGCTACGGAGGTTAAACTGGAATATAATAATAATTTTCTCTTTCGTCTTCCATTTTTTCTCCTCTCGTTTACCCAGTCCTCTACATCCTACTAACATAATGGCAATAGCTCATAGAGGGCCGGGGTGTTAGTCTCGATGTCTCTTTGGGAATGGGGCTTTTGGTTCGTCTATCTAATCTAAACTGCGCCAAGATGGCACCGATAACGAAAAAACCAAATTTATGCTGAAACCATGACTTCCTTCTTATCAACATCAAAATCTATTCATTTGTGACTTTTGACAGTAACAACAGCTTCTGTAATTTTCTTGAAAATCCGTTTGTAAAATTACGTGTTTTGCTACTAACAAACATTCTGACAAACATTAGTCAAACAGACCAACTGACCATCACCAAAATTAAATCATTTATGTCTTTCAACATTGTTAATAATTCCTGTAACTTTCATACAGATTCGTCCTTTACCTTTTTTGTTATTTTGCCAACAAACATAAAATCAAACACCGACGCAAACAAACGAACGAACAGATCGTTACAAAAATTGATCATTTACTTTTTTTCTGTAATATACCCAACAACTCACGGAAATTTCATAAAAATCCGTCTCTAACTTTTTAAGTTATGGAACTAAGAAAGAAAAGCATACAAACAAGTAAGCGATAGAACAGTTTAGCCAAAAGTTAGTCATCTGTTACTGCTGACATGCCTTACAATCCTGTATATTTTGTAAAGACCCGTCGATAACTTTTTGAGTTATCTTGGAGACAGATAAACAAACAAGCAGAGAAAGAGACAAACAGTCAGACAAACAAGACAAAAACATAACCATACTTGGCGAAGGCAATAATCATTTATTATTTCGCATACAGTGGATACACCTCTCTAGATTTTTTATTTTTTGCCTTCATTCTAGTGTTTTGAAGCTCTGGTAGAATGAAGCGCAGGAGAAGCAGTCACGCTGTCGTAAGAATCTCTTTGAAAACATCTCTCCGTACTTCCTCTTCGTCTTTCGATGCCTTAGTGCTCTACGCAGTACAAATCCTCTGCCAGTGCTGTCTGCGTCGGAGACTGGAACGCGGGCCTCCTAGGGTGAGATGAAGAGACTCGGTCACTTCGCCACCAAAAATGGCAACAACGCCATATGGGCGCCACGTGGTGTTTAAGAGTTGCAGCCGCACTGCGTTAGTGTGGCTGGCAAATACCTGAAAATAAATGACACTTTGCTTCAGAAGTCCAGCTCCTTGGATATTTTCAGTGTTGTCTTTGATAAGGAGCTTACCTTTGAGCCGCATATTAGGTGACTGGTGTCACGTGCTCCCAGTAAGATTGGGCTCTTTCGTAAGGTAAATTCTGGGTTTGGTGACAGGGAGGTTATCCGCAGATGCTTTTATGTTTTCTTGCTGCCTGTGTTGGAGTATTGCTCACCGGTATGGGCTTCAGCTGCTGACATGCAGTCATTTGCGTCTGGTGGACCGACTTGTTAGTTCAGCCAGCAGACTGTGCGCCGAAAATGATCTCGTGAATCTGTCCCATAAGAGAGAGCTTGCTGGACTGTGTATGTTTTATAAGGTTTACAACAATGAAAGACATTGGTTGTATTCATCTGTCCCAGCCCTCAAGGTCTCAAGGAGGATCACACGTGCTGTTGTTAACGCGCGCTCTTTCACTTTAGAGACTGTTAGATGCAGAACTCGTCAGTTCTGTCTGTGTTTTGTGCCCTGGTCTGTTGGGGCTTGTAATTCATTGCCGGTGTCGGCTTTCGGTTGTGTTAGCATGCAGGCTTTCAAATCAGCAGTTAATAGCTTTTTGTTGGATTTTCTTTAGCTAAGGTAACCCACAGGGCCCCTCACCATGAGGTTGCTGCTCCCCACATCATAGGATGTTCCCAACACTTCACCATACAGACAACAGATAAAGTTTCCTACAATACACATTTCATTGCATCTAAATCAATATCACAGTCGCCGCAAAATATCATAAAAGAATAAAAACCCACACAGATAAAAAGAAAGGATTATATTTTTGCCTAAATTGAACCTCTGATACTGCAGCGGAAATCTTAAGAGAACTGTTCGCAAAGCGAAATTGCCTCTATTTCAGCTGCTGAAGGACATAAGAGGTTTACTCTAAAATTGAAACTTAGAAATCTCTTAAACGGAGTAGCGAAAACATAATGCTACTAACATCACAGCTGTTGTAATACTACAATTTACCTACAGTCTTTATGACGTAAAAATCAAGTTCCAATTTTACCTGTGTCGCTATGAATTAAAATTTTTATCTTGGATCGCGATTCTTCGTTTCATTATTAATAATTACTCTAAAAAAAAGTCAGAAGTATTGTTGCTGCTCTATTTCATAAATGTCTCACTTCTACTAGAAGAACTAGGTGAGGAAGCTGTAAAAAAGTCTGTAATGAAAATGATCGAGCATAGAAATCCTCACTGGTTGCTGCCTGATATGGAATTGCTATCGTTCTTATCTGTTCAATGTCATCTCACCAAGGATATAAGAAAGAGCAGGGAACTCTTTAGGTTACTATTTTACAGTGCCATTATTTGAGCAGGAGAGCGTCATAAAACTAACCCATAAGAGCACATTTGTACATATTAGCTGTACAGTACAGGGTGGTTGCAAAGAATCCTGTACTACGTCGAGAATGGCAGTAGTGGCGGAATCGAACATCTGGCAGCGGCCGCTTCTGCTGCTGACAACCTTAGCCATTTTATTTACCTTGACCGCTGGTGAGTTTTTTTTTTATCGTTTATATCACATTTTAGCGTTAAACAAGCATGAAAAAATAGCGTATCTAGTCATGTTTTTTTTTTTTCACCTGTTGATGGACTTGCTCGAGTACACACGTCCTGCAGTTGTCTAGTCTGTGTATGTTATAGAGACAAACTGAAATGTAGTTGAAAAAAAAAACTCCCTTAACGGGTTAACGGATCCAATATCTTCCTTCCACATCGTCACTACGCGAATATTTGATGGAATGTACTGATGTAATGCAATGATTGTAAAATAATTCAAAACAAGATATCTTCACTGTAATGTAAAAATGTATGTTATTTATTTACTTTACGTGAAGATATATCGTTGATTAACACAATATTACAAATCTATGTAACTATGCAGCATATTCTAGGTGTTAATGTCATTGAATTCAATCAATTCAGGTCATAATGCAAGCAACTTTCAATTTGATAGAACATTGCTGAATAACTTGTGGTTAATAGAGTAAAAAGGTTTATAATGCAAGCATTAAAAATAATAGTAATAACATTTTTAAAGTATACATCACAATATGTGTATTATTTTCATCATGAAGCTTTAGTTCCAAAATAAAGTAAAATGTCTGAAATTAGTATTCTTATATGAATTTATTGTGGTTAAAATGTTTCTCGTAATTCCAAAAACAGAGGTAAAGGGCTCAGAGGAGTTAACGTTTTATTTTGCGCAGGTCAGTGCGCACGAAGGGACTACGACCACGACAGTTTCGTGTGCGTGTGCAACGCCACCTACTGCGACGAGGTGGGGGAGATCGCAGTACCCTCCGCGGGCACCTACGTCCTCTACACCAGCACCAGGGAGGGGCTCAGGCTGGAGCCCTCAACGGGTGATGTGGAGGACGCTGCAGGTATGAGATAAGCCATGATACGAGTATCTGCTTATGGTGAATCATCCATGCTTCAGCTCCCTTTATTAAACATTTACTGCCTATACCTATCTCTGCCAACTTGCCAAATAACTTATTCGGTATTTTTTATTGGTAATGCCTACCAAGGATGAACGGCAGGCGCTGGTGTCTTTGAAATTATTTTTGTTTATTAGCATTTCGTGTTGCCCAATTTCTACCGAGAGCGTCATTCACCACGGACTCGCGGATTGAGTCCACGAATGCAGAGAGGTCTTCCCCTATTTTCACCTTTTCCGGCGCCCAACCCAATGGGTTCATAATGACCGATACATGTTCGGTGCAGCGGGGTTTGGGGTGCGAATCGCAAGTGGACGACGTCCAGGAATCGGGAATTGGGCGAAGTTAGGGCAAGGGTCCGGAACCGGTGCAAATGGCTGAAGAATCTTCGACTCACGAATAAGTAGCTGAAGACCCTAATTGTACAGCATCACACAAAGGGCAAGGCACTGACAAAACTGACTAAATAAGTACGGGTGTAAGATTTTTTGCGGTGACCAAGTTTCTTAGCTTAATAATAGTTTCTTAACTACGAATTGCAATCTGTCACCGTTAATTTTTAATTTCTTTTTTGTAGATATTTCTCAATTTCAGCAATGGTACCACACTTCAAGTATCAGGAAAGCAGGGTGTTCGATAATCGTCACAACCTCTTTATTTATGCATATTTTTACTTGATATTCAGAAATTTTAATGTTTTATAAGTTTTAATATACGCTAAATGTCTTTCACCCAAGAGTGGTTTGCAAGAAAAGGGCAAGAGTTCATTTCCAAGGAAGAATGGCCTCCCTCATCTCTAGACCTTAATCCTTTTGAATTCAGAATTTGTTTCATTTTGAATAGTAGGGTCTGAGCCTCCCATCACAAAAATGTGAAGGCTTTGAAGCCAACACTGCAAGGAAAGGGCAGAAATTCCCCAAGCTATCATTCATGACTTTTTCAAAGCGTTTGCAGCAGGTTATCAATGCCGACGAAACGCATGTATAATAAATTATAGATATTCTGAACAGCAATAATTAAATAACAGGTTTATTTTGATTTGATCTGTATAATTTGTTTTATTTCATAAATGTATTCAAAATTGCAATGTTGAATTTTAAACACCCTGCAAATCTTCCAATTTTTTCATCATTCCAGCGTATTTTTGGTGCCTACAAAGAAAATTTAGTCGCCGTAACTTAAACTTGTAGTGAAATTAATACGCCACTGTCAATAAAATATACGTTGGTGTACAGCCGAATTGATATTGATATGACCAAATTTTGGCTACGGTATGAAAAACTTTCTCTCTGTGTATTAAACACAACATGTTTAGCCCCATAACCTGCTGCGCCCAGATAAATCAATATATTTTGCAAATAAAAGTTATCATCGTCCAACTAGGTACTGGACCGGCCACCATCGCCATCAGCACTACCATCCGCTACCAAGACATTATCGGCTTCGGAGGAGCCATCACTGACTCGGCAGGGATGGGCTTCAACTCGCTCTCTGAAGAAGCTCGAGAAAATGCCCTCAGGTAAAGAAATCGTGAGGCACCTCTGCATGCGGTTAGATTATATAGCTGGCAATAGCCGGCCCAATTTCTAGATAATAGCCGAAACCTAGGCTTAGACCCTCTCCAAGCTTTTCCCTCCATATTAAGAATTTTTATAAAAAAAAAAAACAGATGTATTAGGGGAAACCGTGTAGGTATAAGTTATTGCAGTAGACTGGTGGTGAAGTTTTGCGGACATCGAGGTAAAATGGAAACGGAATGTAATGAAACACTGTCTCCTCTATTGTCAATGACTCTGCTAAGGATTAGAATAATGAATGTGGCCTGTAACGAAATAGAACAGCTTGAAGGTTTCGGAAAATGTTCAAGTTGTTGTCATGTGCGCCACATGATGCATGCAGTGGTATAGCTCCATTTAACTTTGCTTGAAGAGTATCTAGTTTGGAATAAAGATATTTTCCCAGAATTTTTTGCTTAAAATCTGCCCTTTTTATTTTAGGAAAAATATAATGCTGCGGATTATGTACAACATCTTCACGTTGAAGAGTACGGTAATTTTAGTGATGTTTCCCAATTTTTCGCGAAAATTAACCTTAAAGTGACGTTTTTCATGAAAGATTTTCACATTTCACAAGTTTCATTAAAAGCAAAAGCATGCTCGACAAATGAGGCTCCAGTGTTTCTACTACGTAAAAATATTGAGATGAGTGCATTAAATGACGTGGTGGAAAAATGCCTTATTTTCTTACTGACGCCTTCACAGCTGGTACAGTGTATATAATATATGTAATAAAAAAACAATTTTAATATTTTCTCTCAGTATTGTCCATCCTTGGTGTCTCAACAGCAGGAAGGTATTGCCGTATCTCACTATATGATTAGCAGCAGTTTTTGTTGATTTTTTGCTTGTTCGTCTCCCAGATGCTTCATCGTCCGTCTACTGCGTACTTTTTTCTGAGTCCATGGTACACAAATTAAGTAGATCAAAAAACGAAGAGGCAAACTTATTCCTGATAACAGAGCCCCGAAGAACAGCAAAAGAAATAGCGTTTCGTTAAAGGAATTGGTTTTCCCTTTCATCCGATGGCGGCGCTGGCCACTGTACTAAAAACTAAGCAATAACGGCTTTCTATTGGATTTTGCTTGGCAGTCTTTCGGGCTTCCCGGTGTTGCATAAAGCATCATTTGGGTTGCAGTACCTCTTCGTCGAGGCCCGATCGCGACGTTTCTCTAATAATAATAAATAATAATATAACATGGTTGCCACCACGGTAGCAACATGCTTCCGTTCTCAGCTCTAACACCTTGTATTGCTTGCAGCTAGGTTCGATGCTCAGCCAGGCACGCGAGCTCTTTGCAGATCTTGGTGTGCTGACTCGGCAGTTGTGTGTGCATGCACAGCGCCGTGGCGAAACTGCCTTCCTCAGAGATGAGGGGGGGGGGGGGGGGGGGTCTCAGGTCATTTGTTCCTTCCGTGAACTTGACGCCATAGTTCTTGTTGACCCGAGGTCGACTGCAACTACACTGACTCATCTGGGGCCAGTGGGCCTATGCCTGCTACACAAACTAGTGTATGTGGGTGTCCCAGGTGAGGGTGTGGTCTTTAACTTTACCCTCTATGTCCACCAGATCCTACTTCGCCCCCGAAGGCTCAGAGTACAACGTGGTGCGTGTTCCTATCGGCGGCTCGGACTTCTCCCCTCGCCCCTACTCGCTTGATGATGTAGAGGGCGACGTAGAGCTCGTCCACTGGTCTCTGCAGCCTGAGGACTACAACTACAAGGTACCAAATGGCGTCAGCTACACTAATGATTAGCAATAACAAAGCGATTATATTTATAGCAGCACAATAACATCCGTAACAAAATCTGTCACTAACGATAAAACAATAACTCCGATAAAAATAATAAATCAATAACACGAATAGCAATATTATGTTATCAACGACCAGAAAGCAAAGAGTATAAAGGAAGAATTCAATGGAATTAAAATAAAAACTTAGCCGTGACCGCATGTGATGTGAATGACATCACACCAACGAGTCGAAGTATCTGAGGGTCGGACCTCAGGCCTTACCAGGTTAGGCTGTTAATCATAGCCAAAAATATAAGCAGCATATGTTCTTGATGTGAGGGAAACCACGCAACAGTAATTGTTCAAACTTACTGTACTTGACGACAATGATTTTACCGTGCTTTGTGTATGGGTGCTGCTCAACAGCTGCCCAGTCATGAGCGGGAAACAGGATGAATTGTAGAAAAATACGGCAATATGTTTAAATATGTTTTGTGAAGAGCACTTTGAACTGAATATGAAGTGTAACTAAGGCTTCACGTCGAAGAAGATATTAATTCAGAGTGCTATACCGGTCCAGACCTTGCTTCTGGGGCTTTGAAAGTTCCAGCAGTCTCCACCATAATTTTCTATTGAAAACTATGATTATTGTTCAATTAAAATATGTTCCCTTCATTTATGTGCTTAGGGGATAAAATTTGCCATTGACGACTACTTTTCTGGTGAAATTAATTGAAAACTCATGGGCTGCCTAGATTGCCGATGCTGACGTCATTCATGAAGTCGCTTTTCGACGCAAGTTTCACGTGAGTCCTCCCGTTACTCTCTTTGCTTCCTGCTAATAACAACGCAGTAACATCAACTACTAGAGAGCACTGTGAGAGCACATACTTCCATCAAGCAGGGCAACGGCAACGAAAACTTGAAATTAGTTCTGAATCCATTATTTTCTTTGCGTCGACACCAAAATCCAATTATTTATGCCTTTCAATAGTAATAACAGTCTCTGTAATTCTCATGAAGATCCGTTCATAAGATTTTGAGTTATGCTGCTAACAAACATTATGACGAACATAAGTCAAACACAGATGCGGAACATCCGATCATCACTCTAATTTAATCATTCATGTCTTTTAGCATTACCAACAAGTCCTGCGAATTTCATAAAGATCCATCGATATCTTCTTGAGTTATTGTTCTAAGGAACATAAAATCAAACACATGAACGAATGAACACATCATCACAAAAGTTTGGTCATTTACTCTTCGTAATATACTTAATAACTCGTGTAAATTTCATAAAAATCCATCCATAACTTTTAGAGTTATAGCACTAAAAAGTTAGGCAAACAAACAAACTGATGAATGAATTTTTTACCAAAACTCAATCATCGGTTACTGTTAACTCGCCCAAAAATCCCTGTAAATTTCGTAAAGATCCGCTCATTACTTTTTTGAGTAATCGAGGTGACAGACAAACAAACACACAGCCAGACAACTACAACAAAAATATAACCTC
>LQNS02277216.1:5869825-5929182 GCA_001587735.2 Parhyale hawaiensis | reverse complement strand
CCTTTATTTTTCTCACAATACAGTACAGAAAGACAGAATAAAATATGTATACATAAAAACGAGAATGCACCCATCTAAAAGTGATACTCACTTATGGAGCGCTACTGCATTCTACTGACGTGTGGTATAAAAATTACATCTCATGTACTACAGTATAAAAGAATCTTTTCACGAGATAGTTTCGTAAACGCTTCCTTACAAGTCATATTAAACAATCATTCTAATTAAAAGAAGCATTGCATTTCGTCCATCAAAACAATAACAGCTATTATCACAAACTAGCATGGTCAATGGTAGACTAACTGATAAAGCAACTATATTTGATGGTCACGCCTTCTAAAATGTGACCGGACTACTGCCACGACCACAACACGTTTGCTACAACGTGTAAAATATTGCTAAAGAATCATACTGTTTCATGATACCCAGCTGCATACATCCATCGTTATTATAGTAATATTACTTTTTCAACAATCGTTTATCAGTTACGTTTATCTTTGGTTGCGTTCGATAGGACGACGAAATGAAGTGTTCCATACTTGATTAGTCCTGAATTTCAGACTGGTGTTTTACTTCGACCAACTGAATTGAGTTTATGAATTGAGTTTAGGTGCTGGCCATCAAGCGGTTACACCTGAGACTTAGAAATATTCGATTTTAATCTGTAAAGTGGAATATTTAGCCGACTAAGCGTAATCGGTTTGCTTTTTACAATTGTAATGCGATTCAGATTGACAAGCCAGCCGTCCTGTCACAAGTTCCTGAGGAAATCTTATGACGGGTGCACACCTATGCACAAATTACCCACTCAGTCAATTTTTCACTTTGGCGGTCACGTTGCCATGACTACAACTTAGGGATTTGAATGTCACGCTAAAACTTCACGTCATTGCAACTTTCTACTAACTCAGGTGTAAAGGGTAGACTCAAAGCTTGATTACTACTGTTTGACATAACGTGTAAACAGCAAGAAATGACTAATAGTTTTTATATTCATATTATATACTCTGTCCATTTTATCAAGGCAGATTGGGCATGGCCAAATTCCTCTACATTGTTGCTAAATTTGTGGGTATTTCTGAGGTTTTGTTCAGCTCATATCTTAACCCCGCCCATTACCTGCAAATGGAGAAATCTCAGAAATGCCCATAGAATTGGCAACGCTTAAGAGGAATTTGACCACGCCCTAACTGCCTTGACTAAATGGACAGAACATAGTGGTATAGCAGTGTGCAAGCCGAAGCCTTGATATCCGCAACGCAACCGAATGTAGAACTGTGTGGCACGGCAACTTTTGCGTGTGCGCCAGCCCATAGACTTGCGGGCCAATAGTATACTCGTTTGGCCTCGTGGTGCCAGCATTCGCTTTTGGCAAAGATTATCCGTTTCTAGATAGATAGAAGTACACTTACGACATTCTAGTATACCAATTTCACGTGTTGACATTTCATAAATAGACGAAGTGTAATCAAGAGAATACGCAATACAGTTTCAGTCTTCAGCTTGAAACAGATCCTGTGTGACACGCACATAACTCTGCACCCACCAGCACGCAGCAACAGGTACTCACCAGAATGTGCAAGGCCGTCTCAGTGTGCAGGATATCGTTGGCAAAGGATCGCACCGACTCAAGGGACGCCAGGTCAAGCTGCTTCACTGTTACCGCCGAGTTGCCCGTCTCCCTAATGATTTTATCTGCGGCAATGGATGAAATTAACCCTAGAACGCCCCAATAAGACTTAACATCCGAAAGCAAAGAGTGTAGATTAATTTCACGTAACCTCAGTACCATTCATACCCACAACTCAAACTTGGTAAGGGCACTGTCTAGCTCGTCTTCTGGGTATTACAGTTGACGCTCTATGCCTAAACCAGGATGGAAGTCTAGGTGCATAATAATGCAGCATCAGCGTTTCTACCATTTATAGTCGACTGTGGTGTACTGGCTTAACCAGAAATGAGGGCGGTCAGGGGATGACGCTCAGCTGTCAGACGAGTCTTCCGTTAAGTACGCCATAGCTTAGACAATTTTTATTCGAACGGTAGATGTGAGTTTCTCTGGCCCCAGTGGGGATTTATTCATCTGGAACATAAACCACATCATATGTTTTTCCTAATTGGGTTGCGAGATCAAGGAATTTTTTTTAAAGCTGTCTAGAAAAAAGGAAAGTATGGGCTTTCTTTACTCAGTTAATGTCTGCTAGAAGCAGCAGTATTTCAAATGTTTACATAGCCAAAGTCAGTGAAGTGACGTCGAGGGCAAGTAATTATAGTACGTCATAACACGATAGTTTCTTGATATTAATGAAGCATATGGTTGCATTACCAAACCAGGCTGCCATCCTTCCAACAGAATCGGCGACAAAAGAAATAAAGTATTACTACTTCATTATAATAGATGTTAGATCTACCTTAACTGTTTAAATCACTCAAGTTCAGGCGGCACAAGTACAAGTTGGTCTTTAGTTAACCCCTGAAGCGCATCAACACGGGCGCTAAGAGGATATCACTTGTTCCTCCTGCCCTTCTCAGAGAAAAAAAAATGGAGCGCATATCACATTTTTCTTTCTTTTTTAGGTCATGGAAGTGATCTCTTCGTTAGTTTGTGAGGCTATAAATCGATGCGGGCGGCCATGCAGTCCATAATTATTTTTGGCCTCGGCGTTTTTGCGGTTTTCTCATATTTGTCTCAGTATACAGTTATTACGGCCAGTTATCAGTCGCCGGCTCTGCGACCGTTTCCGTTGCATATTTCAGGAATGATATATTTTTCTGCATAAATGCTGTACACACGCTAGTCAAAAAAGAACGCATTTCCCAATCTCCGCGTCTTAATGCGTTGCTGTCTCCATTCTAACAGATTAGATTAGATCGGCGGCAGTAGACGAACCAACAGGCCCACTCCCAAAAAGACACCGACACATACGCCCCGGCCCTCTATGAGCTATTGCCGTTATGTCAGCAGGAAATAGAGGACTCAGGAAGAAAGAAGAAGAAAAAGGGGGGGGGGAATCACAGTCAAAGCAACGATCATGCAAGTGCGTAAGCATGATCAATACCCGATAATATGTGGAGCTGAGAGACGTCTATCTCTGTAGTCGGAGCAAAAACGAGAAGATGGATTAAGGTGGCCTTGGAAGCACTGGCCATTAAGAGTTTGCGACTCGTGGAGGAGGAGTTCTTAGCTGTGGAGGATGTCTCTCCTAATGTTTGTCAAGGCGATTTTTAAACGTGTTGACTGTCTCGGTACCGACAACGTCGGAAGGGAGTATATTCCAAATTTTCAATATGAAATGCGGAAAGAACTGCTGACTTAAGGTTGTTCTTCGAGCTATATGCATGAGTTTTTGTCCTTTGTTTCGCAGGAGAGCAGAGCAGAGTTTTTAGTTAATAATCTTTACAAGTTTGATGAAATGCTCAGTACTTAGCTAACAGTACCTACTGAGTAAACAACACATGTTGGTTGAACCATGTTGACAGTTAAATACCTTTCCTGATAAAAATAAAACTGCGATTACAAGGAACCAACAGCACATTCAGACGATTACCTCAGGTAACTTATTCGTGTGACTAGCGTGTGGGCCAGCAATTTGAACTGCAAGTATCCATTTTGATTTTTTGTAATTACATTTTTTTTAACACGAGCGCTGGTCATCTTTTAAATCTTTCGGCCTGACTGCAGTCAACGGGTAAATAACCGCAATTCTTCTAAAAGCTATATATATATATATATTGCACAGGAAGCAAAGGCCGTAAAATGGGCGCGCCCTGCTCTGCTTATAAAACGAACACAGTAGGCACCTACTCACCAGCACATATCTGGGCTTTGGCAGCATTTCGGCAGGCGAGCACAACTCGTCCTCGCCTCCTTGCCAGGTCTCTCGCCGTCTCGAGGCCGATACCTGCGCAAAGTGTAGGGTCTAAATTTTCCTGGTAATGGGGTTTACCTGGTAACTGGAGGGTAAGGGGGTTGCATACACTGTGTAGCCAACGGGGGGTATAGCCAAATAGCCAAATTAGGGTTCTGTACATGGTGTAACGAGGTATTTTTTTAACGCCGGTTAGCTAGGAATGTCCATAAACCGAATATTAAGGGATTTCCATACACCCATAACCAGGGGTTTCCATATCACACAAGCAGTGGTTTTTTCTATGTACCACAGAACCAGGGACTTCTACTGTATACACCGTGTAACCATTTCTACACACCATATCCAGGAGCTATTCGCAGACTGAAAGAAACTAAATCTGGCAAGTCATGATTCATCTACATGTTGCTTTACTGCCATAGTAGTATTCAGTTTGTAAGTCTTACACTAAATTTGCTCCTGTGGCGAGCTTGTTTTTGGAACAGATTATGATACTCGTAGTTTTAAAAGCAAGAAACGTTCACTAACTGGAGAGTCATGTGAACTTAACTTATCAACATAATTTTCCGGTTACTATTTGAACATCTTAGCGCTTCACACATTTGTCGTGCACAATCCCACCTAGACCTCGCTATAAGGTACTCAAAATAAGGGAGAGCTATACCATACATAGTAATTCAAGGCTTAGCCCGCATAATTTATAGCATACAACATTATTGGTGCGAAAGTGACAGCACTCATCGACACATGAAATTGAGGGTAAAATTTTTTTAATTGATTTTTTCAATTCCCTCTCATAAATTGAGATAAAAAACTCTACCTAATTTGAGGGCGACTGAAGAGCTCTAGACAATTATTATACCACTAGTCACTCATGCCGTCATTATAAATGACGGCAAAAAATTAACACTTCACCGTAACCCCCGCCGTTTTTTGGGCTTCCTCATTTTTGAAACCTATCTAGTACTGAAGAAAAATATTCCAAGGCATCCCACTTATTTTTCGCCTTTTGAAATCTGAATTTTCTCCTATCCAATTAGTTCTATTTTTCCCCTATCTAATACTGAAGAAAAAGCTTCCAAGGTACCCCACTTTTTTTTTACTAAAACTTTAGACTTAAAGGAGGATACAATAATCAAGATAAAAGGGGGATAGATTATGACTTCTTTTTCTAAGGTGCCATGGGGTGAAAAATTTACATTTTGAAATCTGAATTATCTCTTATGTTATTCCCATAGAGCGTGACAGGAAAGATATAAATAAATAAATAAATAAAAACACGACGTGAATTATTATATAGTAGATTTTTCCCCTATCTAATACTGAAGAAAAAGATTCCAAGGTACCCCACTTTTTTTTACATTTTGAAATCTGAATTTTCTCCTATGTTATTAGTTCCATTTTTGCCCTATCTAATACTGAAGAAAAAGATTCCAAGGTACCCCACTTTTTTTTACATTTTGAAATCTGATTTTTCTCCTATATTATTCCCATAGAGCGTGACAGGAAAGATATAAATATATAAATAAATAAATAAATAAAAACACGACGTGAATTATTATATAGTAGATAGATAAAAAGACAATGATTTACTTTAATTTTTCTTTTCATATTACCCAATTCTGTCATTATAGCTTAATAACACTAACTTGGACCTTACCTTTTCAAGAATAAACGATAGTCTTTTTCGACATTAGTAATAGTCAATAGGCTGTAATTCGTAAGTAAGTAGTAACACGTAGAATAGCTCGTAGAATAGATTACAAATCGACGTAATTAACCCTTAGAGTTATGGACAATTTTCGAGAGCGTCTTCGACGGCGTCTAATCAACAGTGGTGTTTCGGTTGAGGCAATATTGAACTTCTGATTTAAAACAAACTACACTAATTGATTAATAAGAAATTGAGTGTAATTTTCTATATTTTTTCTATATTTTTGTGTTTGGTAAATATTATTGTATTCGATCATTTTGCTGCACTCTTTATAATAATATTATGTAAGACTTCATATTTTCGTGTTCTGATTTGAAATTACTGCATAGTGAGTCGAGTTAACTGAGAGAGGAGACTTTTTTCAGTGATAACTACTTCATTTCCGTAACTATCTGGCCAGATAATCTAAGGATACTGCATTGGCAACTAATGCTTACCTAGCGTTAACTGCTCTTACCTAGCTAGACTGAAATTCCTATTATCTTCATACCTCCTGTAAAGTATATAGGAGGCATAAAATGTTTTACCTTTCGTTGGCAAACTTGTTTATCGATATGACTCCAAATTAAAATAAAATTGATACAGCATTAATTACTAAGTATATTCCTTGCTCTCTCGCAAGTTACAGGCTATGGTCGGCTTCACGCGGTAATCTCCGGACGCCGTGAGAGTCCGTAAGAATTGCGTTGCGTTCTAGTAAACACAACTTGAAGTCTACCTAAAGATTTGGAGCGCTTTTATGAAGAATTTTACCGATAGTCTACCAACCCTGGGACCCAATCACTGTCATTTGGACAGCGAAGTCAAGCCTTTGACGCTAGACTTGTCTCAATCTACAGACAGCAGCCCTGGCATCGCATTTGTTGATTCCAGTTCCAGTCGCTGATTGGTCATCAGTTACTTGTCAGAGGCCCATTATATTAAACAGTAAATAGTCTTTACTCAGTAAACTAGAGATTTCAGTTGGCTCAACATAACCGGGCTGTTTTTGACACCTAAAGCACGATTCATAGTGACGCAGCTAAAGTTCCTGTCTGCATTTGAGGAAAAGTCAAACGGACTTGGTTTAGTTAGACTTTGACGACCCAATTACGGGTGCCATTGCTTGCAAAAATGTTAGCCGTCGTGCCAGATAATGTTTAATGAGAGTCACTAGTAAATTTTAGTAAATCTCTTCAAATTTGAAGTGAATCAGAACTGAAAACAGGCGAGTGAAATATTCTCTACAATGAGGATCTTGACGAGCTTTGACCTCGTCTACAGACTGTCGTTTGAGTCCCGCTTAACCTTATTAATACCAAGCTGTATCCCGTTGGGATATAATGAAATGCAGAACTCTTGTAACTAACACAGCCTAGTTAAAAAAGGGTTAAGACATTAGCTTCCTTACCAGAAGAGGCTCCAGTGATGATCACAAGTTTGCCGTTGAGTTTCACTGTAGAACTGCACCTGCTATGACTGCTGCTGATGTAAAACATAATGACTAATGTACCAGCCACCGTTACTACCATAAACCAAAAGAACCATAAAAAACGGGGGAAATGAATACGTAGTTTCTATAAGTACTGTTTGATACAAGCAAAAGAAAATGACCATTGGTCGCTAATGAATAATAACTATCAAGTTAATTTGAAAACTACGTTGCTAATCAATAATCACAAACGGTCCTCTAGGACAGCGTTGTTCAAACATTTTCGACTATTGTACCCTTTATTACCTTTTCCTATTAGACCCCCCTCCCTCACCATTGCTGGCTAAACTCAGTTTTATTTGAGACAATCATGAAAATATTATATTAATTATGAAGAGATTACATTACAGGAGTATTGGTCAATAAATTCAAATTTATTACAGAAATAAAAATGATGGTTCAATAACAAAATGCTTGAAAATTACCTTGGATTTTGTGTGTGTGTGTGTGTGTTTTCTTTCTTTGTTCACGTACCCTCATGAAATCTGTTGCGTGCCCCCAAGGGTACGCATACCCCAGTTTGGACAACACTGCTCTAGGACCCTCGAACTGAGTTTGTAGAAAAAAATGATAACATGCGACGCCAAGACCCGTATACTGAATTGAAGATATAAAAGAATGATTTTCGGTTTACATTGATTCATTTCTTAATGCATCTATGTACATTGCCTGCTCAGTTTCTTAACTGTAAAAGATGCGTTATTTCTTGTTCATTAAAACAACAACCACATCAGCTGAGCTGAGTTAGCAAAAATATAATCTATCTCTGAATTATTAGACTTTGATAATTCAGGTTTCGGTCATTTCCAAGACCTGGTATAAGAGTGTACGCAACATCGATTCGCACGGTCATTTCGGTCGATTCGCACCCTACAATGAATATAATCTAATCCGTTCAGCTTTACTTTCCCAGCGCGTGAATTCACGACCACTCTACGTTTGCTTCGTTATCTTGATGGTGTCCCACCTAACAGGCTTTCGGGTGCATAACACCAGGACTTCCTTTGCAAATACGCATCTGATACAGGGCGGACTTTGCCCCAAGTAGCACTTGTGTGGGTCTGGCCTGATACACAATCTCATTTACCATCTTAAGGGTCGTCCGACTGACTCGTTCAAGTCGGTTTAAGTCGAGCTCTATATTGGCTAAAACTAATAGTAGGAACTTTGGTTTCGTCTGTTTAAATCGTGCTGCAGCTGTCAAAAGCAACCCGACTACTGTATATCTAGGAGTAGCTATCTATGTTTTAGGTAAGAATAAGCGCCCTAGCCAGAACCCAATGCCAATGCTTGGCAGAATTCAATAAACCAACTTATAAATTCTCAGGTCCATAAGATGAAATTAGGCATTTTTTATTAGTTAGCCATTTCCATTAGGTAAAGGACAATTAGGTAAGGTTAGGTGAGATAAGGACTGGTTCACTTTAGAAATAACAATAAAATTTTGAAGTTACAAAATTAGACAGTGGTGAGAATAGCGTTAGGTTAGTTAAGCATAGGCTAGGTAAAGTTTAATTCAGCTAGAACAGGTGCCTAACCCAGCTTATGAACCCACATCTTATACTACTTATATCTCAAGTATACCACGAACTATAGAGGTATCCATTTCTCTACCCGTAGTGAGAGCTGGCACTAACCTACAACAACTGGAGTCAAAGTCCAACTGACTTGAAGATATTTAGGAGGAAAATCTTGTGGCAGCCACAAAAATCTAAGGAAGCCAGGCGATCCACTGCTCCAAGGTCACTTAGGACGTCCTATTCCACCCTGCGATCAGGAAAACGTACGTACTCCGTTGGGATGAATTTGTGTGGAACTTCAATTGTTAAATTTCAATTCGCTAATTTAAATCCAGTTTACGGCGGTTATTGGCTTAACGATTGCGGAAACAAAATGATGAGTTAAAATCCCAAGGTTAAAGTTCCTCATGGGAATTCATTTACGAATTGAATTAGTGGCTTCCAAGGATCAGTAATGAAAGTTCTTCCTATTAAAGACAACTCGCATAACTGTCTTAGTACTGAGAGTAACTCATTCTAGAAAAAGTGTCTTTCAGCTGTACTGCACAATAGTAAACAAGGGTCACTATGTTAACAGTACAGTTTCACCGAGGCGATCACCAATGAGTCTCGTGTTCAGCTATAGACCTCATCCCTGATGAAACTTACAGCAAATTTTTCTTACACATCCATAATGTAGTAAACGTAGCACCGAAAAGAGAATGCAAAAATCCAAAACACATCCATATTGGAAATCATAGGCACTAATCCGATGTCTGTAGAGGTGGCAGCGAATGATGTCAGATAATAATTGTCTGATAATATTAAATTGCGATGTCGGACGTTCTCGTAAATGAAAAGTATGATTCATCTACTGCCCTTTTCCTGTCTGACAAGATCGAACCGAACACCTCTCAAATACTGTATTTTATAATAGACTTTTCTTGGATGTTAATTTACTGTATTTATTTCATTGTGTTTACTCTATTGTAGCCTTCCCTTGTGTTGCTAACTCACCACCAACTCAATGGCATATTAGCGTTTTTTCCGTATTTTAAGGTTTCACCATCTATTGCATTATGTACCACAACATTTTATCTTTTAAAATGTAAGTAAGCGCCTACACATTTTACGCATTTTGCGCCGAATATGCAACTCCAAGTTTCATGAAACTCAAACATAAAATTCAACTTCTCGCCACACGGAATAAAAATAAACTTAATAACACAAGTGTCATGAACGTTAGGATTTCGGAAATACTCTTTCATTGCCCCATCATCGGCTATAGGGTCCATTGTTTAGGCTAAAAAATGACAAGTAAATTGATGTAATTCATCTATATAAACTTCCCATTAGTACGGAAAAACTCAAGACCCTATTTGATGAGACACGGCACGTGCTCTTTTCTCACCACTTTCGCTATCTCCCAAGGCACCACAGCAGAAATTACAGGCGATACTGCAGACAAAGCTTGTTTGACCCGTTCTGCCCCTGGCGGTTTCTCCAGGAACCGTCACCACAAATATCTAAGACACCTGGATTAGTTTCAGGGACTCGAAAGTAGAACTTCACTCTATCTTTAATATTTGCTACTATATTCTATAGCCGGTATGAAAACCTAGCCAATTTTGCCTAGTATTTAAAGCTAAACATAAATGAGTCTCTATGAACTATCGAAAAGTCGATACAATCGCTAATCAATAAAATTATTATCATGATTATGAGAGAAGGTGCTCAAGGTGCCAGCCGCTGTGTCTCACGCGCACGTAGGCTCCCCGTAACGAGGTGTTACAACAATCTGCACCTCGATAACAATTTCTGAGTTGGAGTTGCAGAAATTTTGTCAGGTTTGATCATTAAATCGTTGAGTAGTTACATAACGGAATGAAAAAAATATAAACATGTGTGGCTATAAGAATAATATGTTACTCAAATACCCAACAAATTAGCCCATAATTCGCGTCAAGGTTCAGTTTGAGAACAGGATAATGTAGAAAACGTTCTAAGGATAACTTCATGCCAGGTATGGGTGTGCGTAACTGGAAACTAAAATGTGTATTGTATAATGTTGCAATATGTTTTTCTTTCATTACATGTAAGAAATCCAGAATTACAATGATAATATTTGTTGCTGAAGCGAATTACGTTTCATTTTATACAAACTTTTGTGCTTAATGCAAGCCATTATAAAAGCGAGGTATGTCTGTAAATTATTTTTCTATACCGGATCTCGTGAAAGTCTTGTTACGCACCATATTTACATGCTACTGATCAACTTTAAAAAGCTAAGAATAACTAACCGTGACATTAACCTCAAATTCATCACTCTTTCACGTTAGAGGAAGTTACACGTCGAATTAATCAGTTCGTTCTGTGATTCGTGCCCTGGTCGGTTAAGGTTTGGAATTTTAGTCGGCATCGGCTTTCGGTCGTATTGACCTGTAAGCGTTTAAAGTTAGCTAATAATAGCTTTTTGCTGGATTTCCTTCAACAGCGTTTCGATCTTCCCGGTGCAGCAAAGTGCTTCATTTGGGTTGTATTACCTGTCCGTGGGAGCTCGAGCGTAAAGTTTTTATAATAATGTGAAAACAAAGATCTTTAAATGTCTAGGGGAAAACCTCAGTCGAGCGGGTAATTCTACAAACATGAATAGTTGCAGCAGACCAATGAGTGTTCGGAAACACTGAGGTGTGAGAGACAACGGTTGAATAATAAGTATTTCAGGCGATCAACTTTTAAACATTAAAAAATAATGCTCATTGCCACTAAAAACTAGTAGTAAATGGTAGTAAGGGGCATGTGCGCTACAGTGGAAGAAACAATAATTGAGATACTGTATTTGCACTCTTCCGCGTAGGCCACCAGTCGGAAACTGTCTGTTTAGTTTTTAAATTTCGAAACATATATTGCAGCTAATAATATGCTCCAGCATATCGAGTTTGAAAGTGAAGAAATAGAAGCACTTGTTTACAGAATCTATAAAGCAGCCGACTGTAGCCTTATCTTCTCAATGCCATGCAACAAAGATATAAATCAGTGCTGGGAACAGCGCGTTGCAGTTGAATGTCACTGGGCAGCTTCACTGCTGAGTGACGCAGTACCTCAGAGTATCAAAACACCACGAGTATCCGGTAACTGTACACACTGCAGTACAGTATCCAGAAGTATCTGCTAGACGTCATGTCTGCGGTACAAGCCGCGTGGCTGCTGCCGCTGGCAACACTGCTAGTGTCGTTCTCCCTCGCAGCAGGTAATGTATATATACACCTAATTGTGTGTATACTTCACATTTATTTTCCTTAACATAACAGGTATTTGTCATATCTAGACTTATTTTCCTCTCTGTATACTTCGATAAATGATCATGCTGTACTGTACTTTGACTCCATAAATAGTTTAATGAATTAACCTACATTTTTCGAAATTTATGATCCAATCATGCAGACAGTCTGGTCAAATGCGCAGACTCTAAACCGTTTACTTGGCGGCTGAAAAACACTTTTACAGGAATAACGTCATGGAAGTGACCATATATGGTCAGTTGCCCAGTAAAAAATGCTTAACAGCCTATCAGAAAGTAAATGGCAATTTTTTAATGACAGTTCTTCAAAGAAACTCGTTACTCGTATATTGTCAGTGGCGCACTAAGGTGTAATGCATTACCATTGCTGAAGAAAGACCGAATGGATGAAACGTGAGTTATGTAGAACAGGAGATTGTCAGGCAGAAGTTCATTGACGCATAGGGTATCGGACGGTTTCCGCCGGTGGCCCAACCGGACAATTATTGCCAATGCAATTCCGGTGTAGTGAGGGCTACACCATGTGGGGAGGCCTAAAAACCGGAATTGAGCGAACCAAGGGCAGCTGGAGGAAACCGTTCGATTCTTGGAACTACACACTACTAACGTTTCTGTTGTGCAAACTCCCTGCAGGTCAGTGCGACCCGAGGTACTATGACCACGACAGTTTCGTATGCGTGTGCACGGCCGACGCCTGTGATGAAGTCGGGGCCATCGCAGTGCCGGAAGCTGGCGGCTACAGCCTCTACACCAGCACCAGGGATGCGCTGAGGATGGAACCTACTTCTGGGTCTGTTGAAGATGCTGCAGGTGAGGCGTTCAGTACCCTTTGATCATTTCTGAACATTGGTATTTTAGAAAGTACAGGAGTAAAAACTTTGCACCAGTTATGAAACTGAAGTTCTGGTGGGTCGAGGGCACTGCGCATGGATAAGGCAAAAAAAAATAATCGAGAACAAGGAGCATTTGACAACAGTGCGAACATTGGTGCACCGAAGAAATTACACGTTTTTAAGCTTAGAGCATACGATTAATCCAAGTCCTTTATCTGTCGAGAATACTTGATGAAGGAATCAAATATCATGGAATATGTCATTCTACAGTATTGAGTATAACTTCGTCCTGTTGACATTCGATCGCCGTATTAGTCGTTAGAACAGGCCCAAGAAGGCACTCGTAGCGAAGATAATTTATCACTACTGTTTACAAAATAATGTATAACTGATCACCCATTTAAAACTAACAACAGGACCCGGTCCGGCCACCATCACCATCGATACCACAACTCAGTACCAGACGATGTTTGGTTTCGGTGGCGCCATGACGGACTCCGCGGGTCTCGCCTTCAACTCTCTCTCAGACGGTGCCAGGGAGAATGCCCTCAGGTTAGACAGATAGATAAATTTATCATGTACCTATTTCTACAACGTGTGGAGGTGTTCTTAGGTTAGCTTTTGATCTACTTAAAGAACAATATTGCTTCAGCATTACCCATCGCTCGCACTGCCCGAACGTTTTCTTCAGTGCTAGAGATGTCATGTGGAAGTGAGTTTAGACATTTCGAAAACATTTCACCGTTTGTTTTAACTCTGGTATTGACTTCCTACAGTGTTGCCAGAAACCGACCAATATTAACGTCAATGTTGGACTTTAATCTATTAATGATTGGCTTAAACTCGCCTCTGGAGTGCGAATAATATATTTCCACAAGAGCCCTACATGATATTTTATACACGTACTGGAAGGGTGGTTGTCCATGCTGCGTGCGTAATGCATTCACAGCGATAAAAATTTAAGCGTTACTCACGAAAATTTGAAGAGGTAATGAGCGCCTCAAGCACCTACATCTAAAAGAAAGTTTGTGATACATGAGTTGTAACTCAACAATTGACTCTACTGCTTGTCCAACCTACTCTTGAAGATTTAATGATTTTGCTTTGTCCCTACACCGAGATGGAAATTTTTATTTTAGCAATAAAAGAAATGAAATCGCGATGCATTGAAAAGACACATATTTCTCGCCCATAGAGTCTCCTGGACATGTGAAGATAAAAACGAAATTCCCATTAAGTCCATCTGATTGCTATTAATAGCTCAAGGTAACGACACTGTTTCTTATTACAAAATATCAGTCTCCTAGAAAACTATGATTTTCCTTCTTTCCATTGTGTCATAAAATATTGAAAATATCGAAGTTAGTTCCGAATATAAGTTATTAATCTCAAGCAATACACTAATTTTACACGTTTGACGCCAACGGCTGCCTTGTAAAATACCTTTTACAATGAATGTCCCCGACTAAAAATGTTTCAAACCCAGGGTAGGAAACATTGTCGATGGCGATGCAAGGAAAAAAAATTATATATATTCCAATCGCTGCAACCTACGAATGCAAGACTGTTCAAGAAATTGTTGCAATATATTTGAAATGCCACTGATATGGCACTTACAAAATTCAAAGATCTGCTTTACTTCTGTCTACAACGACTGGCAGATAAGCGAGTGATGTGTGGTTGCCCACAACATGGAGACAATATGCAATTAAACCTTTTATTCATCATGAGCTAAGACCTTACGGGAACAACCCATGCGTACAACCTTTCATTCTTTGACCTATCATATACATATTATGTTGTACGTATACTCGTATTGATGAAAATAATTGACCTCCAGGTTACATAATTTATTAGGTTTTTTTATGGAAAAAACCTAATAAACGTATACTCGTATATACCACATGCAGCTCGTCCCTCAATAGCCGAGATGTATAGCTGGTAGTTATCATTGTTCTTCTAAGATATTAATTAATTAAATTAATTAATTTACTACCGGAAACGTTTGGCACAGGTCGTACTTTGCTCCCGAAGGCTCCGAGTACTCGATTGTTCGCGTGCCCATCGGCGGCTCTGACTTCTCCACCCGCCCGTATTCCCTGGACGATACCGAGGGCGATGTCGCCCTGGAGTTCTGGTCTCTCGCCCCTGAGGACACTGCTGCTAAGGTAATTATCATTCGGAGACAAGGTCATGAGCTGCCGTACCATAAATGTGAAGTAATAAATGGGAAGTATAGCTGCTATATATAGCTAATATTTATATAAAGGTAGCTAATATGCAAGTTATTAGCAAAGTACAGTACTTATTGTCGTCTAAATGATGCTACAATGAAGGTGTAACACTTCAACACCGTGGAAAAGAATTGTTATTTCATAAGTGTCTCTAGTATATATTATTGCAGTGACTATTTTAACCAGTTGATTAATAAATAATAATAATAATCTCTAGCCTCCGTTGGCCCTCGAGCAAGGGCTTTAAAATTTTCCAATTTTCCTACTATCTGATGCTTGTATTGTAAGACGATTAAATGAAGATCGACTTTTAGGGAAAAAACATGTAATTCTTCTCGTTGCTACCGGACGCAGCTGTTCGAAGGGCATGAACCACTTCAAGGTGGGATTCTGGGAACTCTAACTGAAAGGCAAACTCCATGGGGACTCCATGGACTGCATCGACAGATGAAATTATCTAGCAATTACCATGGCTGTGTGCCCAGCATTCCACATCAATTTGTCTCCGTATCTTCCGAAAAAAGCACGATCGAGATCCTCTTATATTCTATCTTTTCTGTGCGTATCAGTATCGTGCTGTGAGAGACAAAGCCATGGCAAGGTAATGTTGGCACTCGTGTGAACACCTCGACTGTCGTGTTCGAGAGCAGGCGACTCGCTGACTTATAGAAACTGCTCCGCAAATTTTCTTGCTTCTCTTCAATATTTTTTTTCTCTTCGGAGCGGTACGTACGTCTGCAAGGGTAATAATGAATGGCGTTAGTTGCTTGCCCCGCCTCTCCCACAGTTCCCTCCGCTCCAACCCTTCCTTCTCCCAGAAAAAAAATGGGGAGAACCACATGAGGAGCATCACTTAACACTGGTCACTGTTGTTATAAGGTGAAAAACATATAAATTCAGTCTACAGGGACCCGCGTTCGATTTTGTGGACCTTCAGGCATTCAAGTCAGCAGTTAATGTTTTTGAAAAGGTCTTCTTTGCCGTATTTCAGGCATCCCGCATGAAGTTGCTTGGCGCTCTACTTAAGCTTGCCTTCGTGTTGTATCATGTTATTAGTATGTTAATAATATTTCCAGGAAGTTTATTGTACACAATATGCTATAACTTGTAACACCGGTTCGCGGTACAAAACTGAACCTCATTAAGGTAGTTGCCTACGTGGCTTGTAGATTTATTCTTAAAGCAAAGAACGCGAATCTTTTGAGACTCCACGCTTCTATTCTTTACATTCGGCATAGTTTTGCTTGCTGGTTAAATTGAAATTCTATTGGCACTCCTAAATATGCGACATAACACTCGGTTTTGAGCAGATAACACCTAATGAAATACCTCTTATAGTCACCATTTTCATTTCACAAATACCATCATTCACTTGCACTTCTGTTACCTCGACGGTGTTTTTGATAAATATGTTTTTGTGCGGCAAATATTTCACAGGAGGAAATACAGAGCAGAGGAGGGAAACCGCTGCCACTTTCATTTTCAAAGTAACTGCCATAGATGCTTTTTATTTCCAGATTCCTAACATTATCCGTGGAATGGAATTGAGTGAGAATGAAATATACGTTTTCGGATCCTCGTGGTCTCCTCCAACTTGGATGAAAACAACAGGAGAGATCACCGGAATAGGCAGCCTCTTGCCTGAGTACTGGCAGACCTACGCTAACTACATTGCCAAGTGAGGAAATTCATTTTTGGAATAGGATTTACGGGGCGGCTGGTCGCTATCTCTCCAATAGGTAGGTAGGTGTTTAGGTCTAAAGCTAGTAGAAGCTTACAAGGAAAATATATTTTTCTGTAGTTAGTGACTGAAAATTATAGACTTCACAGATGTATATGGCGGTTGAATAGAGGATTCAGCCAATTGGATAGAAATGCATAGTATGAAAAAAATAAGAAATATATGAGACATTAACTCGACTCCAATCCTACTTCAAGAATACTGGAAAGGCATTGTGAAAAATGTTACTTAGATGGCTGAAGGAAAGATACGTGCGCTTAACTAAAAAACGAAACAGGAATAAATATTCGAAGTGTTGATATTTATTTATTATAAGTATAGTCCATAATAGTATAAGCATAATAGTATTTCCTGCTAGAACGTGGCCCGCATCACTTTGCTATTTTTTGTTCTTCAAGCATGTTGCTGTTAATAAGAGACATGTATGCGTTAGCAATAACTTATCTGCTTCATTTAACTTTCCCGTAAATATTATGGGATTTCTGAATCTTTGTTTTTCACTTTGATTATTCATGTATGAATCGAAAGCACAATGAAAATGTCAATCAATACTTAATGGGAGTTTTACTTCAGCTAGTGCCTTCCTGGCAGTTAGCAATAACTAACTGCCTTCCTGGCAGTTAGCAATAACTAACTGCCTTCCTGGTAGCTAGCAATAATTAGCTGTCTTCCTGTTAGTTAGCGAAAGCTAGTGTTCTTCCTTGCAGTCAGCAATAACTAGCTGTGTCTTAATTTTAAGTGAATTCACTATCGACAAGATCGATTAAACCTTTGATCGATATAATCTAGGCTCATAAGCCTCAAATTGTCAGGAACTTGAATCCTGAAGGTTCAATTCGCCCATTTAAAACAAGTTTTGGACATTTATTGACAATCTCGCATAATCTATTTGTAATTAATTCCTAAACCCCAATCTAAACTTCATATTCGAATGATCAGGGCTAATGTTCTATACAAGCTTAAGCTTATCGGACTAGATTATATCGATCGAAGGTACCGCAAATGGCTACAGAATCACAATTTATCCATGCCTCAGGTGGCCGGCAGCGTATGAGGAGCAGGGGGTCCCCATCTGGGGCCTCACCCCCCAAAACGAACCCCTCGACGATGAAGAGGTGAGCACGTAATTCGTTCATAGTCCAAAGTTCATTTTCATGCCTAATGTTTATTTTTGACAGTAGATTATTGGAAACATCGTTCACTAACTGCAAAAATTGAGTTATTATCCTATTGTGAACTAGTTTTGAACAGATAACCCATAAAGTTATTGAAAATGGAGCTAGAATACTTTATGATAAATAAATGCTTGAAAAGTGAATTCAATTTTAGATGTACATCGTATAGTCAACTAGTAGCAAGCAGATAACCTACATGCAGAAAAGTATGTTCTTTACGATAAAAAACACCTGGTTTCTTATCACTAACGACGTAATGTTTTAGCTACAAAGCAATGATATTTAATCGTAAAAGACACTGTTGTTCATCACAATGCTGTTGTTTATCTGTTGTTCACCACAAACGACAATGTGCAATGACGCAAATTCAAACAAGGCAGTTTACAGTTAACTTATTTTGCTCAATGGTATAAACAACCATATTTCTGTGTGTACATAATATTGAAAAAGCCAACATACTTCAATATAATTAGAAGCTTGAGCTGATAAAAGCTTTCTGCACTTTAGGGACAGATTAATTTGCGGTAACACAGCAAGGCGCCACGATGCGGAAGCTGTGCTGTATAGGTGGCAGTTAGGGCTTCACTCGTATGTCCGCAAAGTATCTGTACGAGGTGCAGCGCCTCTTAGTCCCCTGTCGTATAGGCTGTGCTTTGAGCTGCCACGAGAAAGTCAGTGATTGAATGTAATCAATCTTCAAAGGATGCACATGACTGGCACAACCTCATGGAAAACAAAACTTTCAATCTAATTTACTTCCTGCTCTCAGAGAAGACATTACTAAAGAAACCTAATTTTTTATACACCCACATAGATACAATAGTGAATGGTGAGTACAAAACGACAGTTCCCTGAAAACTGTAATCCTTATAGAAACCTGCAGCACGTTTCAGATTCTAACATCCCTTAGAGATTGACATTCACTGATGCTCAAACGCACTCAATACCCGAAGAGCTGCTACGTATATACACTCACCACACATTGCTGCCGGCTAAAATCATAATATCTTTAGATTCAGTTCATTCATTATATTACCGAGAGTGAAGTTAATAAGAATTCATTATTTTCACCTAGAATGCATAAAGAATTGGCTGCGTATATTTTGCTAAGTGTAACGATTTAACTTTTCAAGTCCTCGCATCCAATCGCGTTTAGTTGCATTATTGCCGAATATAAAGAGAAGAGCTCTTAGTGTGTAGTACCAGAGTGTTTAAAAGCAGATGTACCTAGCACACGGATGACAAAGTTGCACAACTACCCTTAATGGGATTCAATCTAAGATGGAAGAATATTCAGGATTAAAATGACAAAGAAGCAGAGCGTTAATGAAAAATTACCATTCTTAGATATTTTGGTTGAAATATCAGATGGACTCTTCCATACCTCTGTTTATAGCAAGCCTATTTCCTCTGGAGAAACGTCAAATTTTGACTGTGACGCTCCTGTTAAGTACAAGACTGGAGTTATTTCAACACTACTGACCAAAGAAATACAAAGTGTGTCGTAACTGGCAAGCCTTTCATGCCGAAGTCCTAAGAATTAAAGGACTCCTCATTAACAACCACTTTTCCAACTCATTACTTGACTCTAAGGTGAATGCTTTTCTTAACAGAAAATTAAACAGGATAGAAAATGTTACCAACTCGTAGCAGATAACACTATACTATGAAAATCAAATGCACAGTAATTATAAAGTAGATGAACGTGTGCTCACTGATATAATAGCTTCCCATGTGAAACGCTTGGGCCCCGCTTGATGTAATTCAATAGCGTATATACTACAAAAATAGGAAGGTCAGTAATTATCTAGTCCGCAACATATCCAATAATTAATCCTTAGATTAAATTGGCTATATACCTATGTTGCATGCTCAGGATTGGCCGATCAATGCATGCAGATGGCCACCTGAGGACATGAGAGACTGGATCAGAGATAACTTGGGACCTACCCTCGAGTCTGCAGGGTACGGCGACCTCGTCATGATGGTGAACGACTTCAACCGGGACAAGCTGCCTTACTATGTCGTGCCGGTAAGTTAATTCCTTCGTGCCCCAAGTATCACTAATATTATACAGCATATCGCGCCTATCAAAGTTAACAAGATAATAGAGGTTTAAAAGCTTGAAGAGTCTTACGAATAATAACTGAGTTTTATCAGTTGCAAGAAGTACTACATGTATATTATTTTCTTCTCGTCATTTTATGTTCTCAGAGAATTCCTAACACTGATTTATGATATTAACTAAATTAGAACTTTTTTGCTGTTTTCTAGTGTCACGTATCAAAATCCAATTATATGTATCAGCTGAAATGATCTTTGTCTCTTGAAGTATTGACAACAGTACATTGTTTAACGTCATATTCATATTTGACTCCTGAGTTAATGTCAGTAGCTAATGGCTTAAAATTATAAAATATTCTCTGACAGATGTTGGAAGACCCTGACTGCAACCAGTACATTGATGGCATAGCTATGCACTGGTACAGGGACGATACTGTGGGACCAGAAGTTCTCCTGGAGACCAGAGACCTGGACCCTACGAAGTTCATCATGTACTCCGAAGCTTGCAATGGTAACGATTTCCTCTTTTCGTGCTCTTTGACTTGACTGTTGTAAAGTTGGATTATATTTTCTTTTAGTATTAGTTGTACAATGTGTTCATCCTCTTTGCTAGCTGCTGTCCATCTTTTATATTATGATGAGGTAACTTAACACCAGCCGAGACTTGAAACCGTTTTGCAACTCAGCGTTGCACATCTCGAATAATTTAGTTTTCTACATTTAGGATACGGAAACGTAATTTTACCTGACTTTTAGTTAATATTTTGTGAAAATTTAACAGGTTGCAAATGTAGTTTATATATAGGAGCACTGTGAATAATACTTATTAATGTTAGGTATGTCATCATCAATCTCTGATCGCAGCATGTCAGATTCAAATCAGCCTGCAAAAATGTTTAGCGTGACACGAGCTCAAGTGAACGGCCACTCTACTGATCTTGTTTAGGTCAGGAATGATGGATGCCTCCAATAATAGGTAATAATTAAAAAAAACTCAAGTTTAGCTTATGCTTTTTTGTCAATATTACAAACTGTGTTTGGTCAATCTATATTCCAATCATGCACTTCTAAATTTATTATGATAGAAGTTATTGTTATTGCTGTGTAAATTAAGCCATTTAACGCATGAGGTAATCCTATGTTTGTCATAAAAATAGTGCTAGTAATAATGTCTATGAAAATGGACATGTTTTTATGAGTTACTGGCTATTGGATGAAAGATTTCATTCCGGTGGCAATTTCGACAGGAGTGCGTCTACCCAATGAAGATAGTGTGTACCTCGGCGACTGGAACCGAGCAGTTCGCTATGTATTCAACATCCTTGAGGTGGGACATCAATTTATATAGACAGAAGGAACCACTAGTTCCCAGCTTAAGTTTTATCAAATTCAACTGCTAACACGATCAAATATATATATATATATAGGTATACAAAGCATTACTACCAATAACCGAATTTGCTAATTCATAATTATTGTAGAAACCGTTGACCGCGAGTCCGTGATCGGAGTCTAAATCGGAAAGGCAGCCTATGTTCTCATATGTGTCCACCGCTATAATACACTATGGCTGCATCAGCATTTCCTGCCTTTTATATGCAGTACGATGCTGCAACTTACTTTCCTCAATCTTTTTCTTAATGTAAGTCAATATGGACTTCTTTCTAGATTAGTGCAAGGCGACAGGTCTGCTTGAGACTGCTACCTTTACAATCACGCAACTAATGTCATTGGCTCTTACAGTTCGGTCAATAGCCCCATATGTGCTTGAATTTTTCCTCCTTGAGGCTCACCAAATTTCAATGCTCACAAATTTTCAACATGACGTAGAGGAAAAGATATATATATGTATCAGCCTCTTATCGTCAAAATCTACCACGTATTTTTCTAGAAATCGCACCATTTGGAGCTGAATTGCGTGGTGCTATGGGAGCGGCAGAGGCGTCATAGAAACTTGTGCTCTCTGCTAATTGCATTTGGTTTAAGCCCAAGGTGCGCTCTATGTGGTGCAGATAATTCCACATATGCAACTTATTTATTCTTTCATAGCTTAAGAGGTTTTCCAATCGCCCGTCATTGATAACAATAAAATAGCACAATACATATTTGCTACTTTCGGTATAAGGAAACAATGCAGTTTTTTGAAGCTTTAAAATGTTGTTAAGGAAAACCTTACTTACCTTAGCTTGGCTAAAACAAAGGAAAATATTTCGCTCTTAGGGATATTACTCTTACTGCATATTACTCTTTTAAATAAACATCTTCATTCTACTTACTCAAATGAGATGTTTTAATATTTACCGCTTGTTATTTACACAATGCACAGGACGTGAACTACTATTCGACTGGCTGGACAGACTGGAACCTTGCTTTGGACACTGCAGGAGGTCCCCACTGGCCTGGAGGAGCTATGGATTCTCCCATCATCGTCAATGCTGTAAGATAATTATAATTGTTATTTACCTGAATGCTGCAACGTTTGTTCAATAATACTAAGTACCTATAATACTTATAACATTATGAGCACCGGGAATAACATGTGCTGTAGTACACAATCTAAAATGCAATGTTTCTACTTCAATTTCAGGTGCAAAAAATAGGTAATTTTGGAATACTTCTGAACACTGACTGGTTGAATTATTTTTGTAATGTACAATAAGCACTTGTTAACAAAATGGTCTCTAAAGGCCACATGCAGGAAAGTAGTACAGCTGGAATGCAACACAAACTGTGATTACACGTTTCAAATATACCTACTTACAAACGCTCTGTAGAAAATATGGATGGGCTTTGCAACTGATGTCGGGGCCTCACTTCATATTCGCACGTTCAACCTAACCAGCGGATGTGCCCTGAGCGCGTCGTTAATGGTGCCGTATCTAAGCTACTGACTTTTACTACCTACGTATTGAGATGGTGGGCGAGCTGCACATGCGCATCCCTAGGAGGTTTAATAGGTAAAAGGAGGGAACCCAGCCACATTTCTCCGTAGTGGTCAGAGAATTTTTTTTTTATTTTTTTATCTTTCGATGGCTGCTTAATTCCCACTAATCCCAGGCTCCCAGCCATCCCTTCTCACCAATCACAGGCTCCCAATCAATCGTTAGCCAATCAGTGTGTCAGCTAGCTTCAGCCTCGGGAAGAATTTTAGCTTCCGATCTCCGTAGCCGTTGCTGCCTCCTTCAATTAAAATTCCTTGACACATCCTCTCATCAAGTTGAACTTGTGATTATAGAGCGCGGCTCCGGCAAAACGTGTTGCGTACACTTCGCTTCGACTTGCAAAACACTTCAAAGATATATTTGACAGACGGTGGACGAGTTCTACAAGCAGCCGATGCACTACGCGCTGGCCCACATCAGCAAATTCTTCAAGCGAGGCAGTGTACGTGTGGACACGACCTTCACCGATGACGTCCAGGCGGCGGCAGTCACGTACTCTGATGGGTCCGTGGCCATAGTTGTCCTAAACCGGTAAGTGATAAAATTACTTCTGAAATCAATTTACTGCAGTAAACGAATGGATGATAGTGACGTGCGATGGCAAGAGTTTGTGTTAGTGTCTGATTATTGTTTCGCTGAAGTCATAGAAGTAACGAAAGATATACGTGCGGTATGTTTGCATAACATATACTCGAAGAAGTAAACTTTACAATCTTCAGGAGCCTACAACTTGAACTGTACCATGACGAACTTGTGCACCTCATATTTGTCAGTATCTATACATAGTCTGTCACCTGGTCCACTTCTGAGACCAATATGTCCTCCTATGTATATGTCTACAGTTTTTGGTGTTGCTATGAAATGCTTTAACATCCACAGTTCAGCTGGTAATTACGTTTGATTTATCTAGAATTGGTCAAGACAAACATATCATAAGTAGAGTGAACTGGGTATTTTAGTTCATTTTAAGCCCGATGCCCACATACGATTTTCATCGTGCTACCAGCCAACTCTACTTATCTGAATATGTTGCTGCGGCACGCTTCAGCTTGTACACTAACTACGGAAAAATTTGCTGAAAATTTTAGCGGCAATTTTTCAAGTGTCACTCGTAATTCTGAGCGAATTTAACTTTGCAAAACTTTATATTTTAGGATTTTTTGAGCAAAGTGAAGATGCTGGAAGTTGTAACCTCAGTCACAGCACCGTAATCGAATCGGTTTAGTTGGCTCTCTGCCGGCAGTCTTATGAAAGTCCAATGTATCCAGACGGCTTTATAGATTTAGAAAAATATAGTACACATACAGAGGGACATGTTCTACTCACATGAGCGCCACGAGTCAGCCTATTGCTTATCTATTATTGATACGCATGTAACGTTTAGACAAGTTATCTTCTATCCCCAGCAACGAGGAAGACACAGGCCTCTCCATCGCCATCGACGGCACCCGCTTCATTAACACCGACATGCCAGCCAAAGCTTTCTTGAGCTTCCTCGTGTCACCGGCCTAAGTACAGCTCCCTGCTTCCTGTGAAACAAGACAGAAAAATTCGTTCTTGCTGCAAGATCATTTCTTACTAACACCGATGCTTCGCAAGTAAATAAATACACTACAATCGGCTGATCCTGGTGTTTTCTTGATATCCTAAAACTACTATAGTTATTTCGATAAATTTAATTTAGTGATTTCTTTCCTAAGGTACCATCTACTTAGAAAAACATAAATGGAAAGCACTTTACAACATAACACGGAATACGCTGTAGTTGTATTCCGACAAGTAAAACACCGTTTTATAGCGCTGCAAGACCCAGGATACTTTCTGCCATAGACGTGATATTAAATAAATATACTTTATTAGGTACACATGGGGACATGGTACACAAGAAGTAGCTTATTCTCTAGCCTTTTGGAAATCCGATAGTATTCCAAGTATCCGGCCAGTCAGTCTAGAGTAGTTGTAGCAGTAAAAAACGAAGAACGTATTCATAACATTGTTTCAGCAGAAAAATAAATATTAGAGAAAAGCGTCACATACTTGCACAGACTGACAAAAAGTAGGTGCTTTGAAACGCTTTTAGCCGAGTTATACGTAGGTTCAACTTCAAGGGAAAGATATTTAGGAATTTACTGCGAGACCAAGTTTCATGCTCATAGTGTATCAGCAACAAAAATTACTATATAATATGTTATCGCAACAATTATAATCATTTTTCCTGTATCTTAATGACTTTGTTGCAGAAGAGGCAAAGCATTACTAAACACTAGAAACGCTAAACAGTGATTATTCAATTTATAGCCAATGCAAAAAATAAATTGTTTATAAAAGTCATTCGTGCAATAAAATTGCTTGCCTCAACAAAAAACTTTATTTCTATCACCAATAGTGCAAACTTCGAACATCCATAACATAGTAAAAAATACTACATAACTACATGCAGATAAACAGAGGTGGGCTTGCGAACCTTTTTTTTTTTTTTATTTCGAATCCGAACCCGAATCTTCGCCGGTTTTGGGTTCCGAATAACGAACCCGATTTTCAAAATTTCGGTGTGATCGTTCATTCCGAACATTTGTTTGCGAACCTCCGAATCTTTACAAGATAGCACAGCGAACCTTAATTCTAATACCTTCCGAACATCTCCAAACCTAAATTTTATTCATTACGAATCTAAATTTCAAGCTTTCCAATTAAAAATGTTTTTAAAGATATCTTCATTAAACACAGCAACGGTTGAAGAATGTCTGACTATTGTAGCCACCGGTCGTCACTAAGGCCGTGTTTACACGTACGACAACGTAATTTGTTCAATCACACAAATGAACACGAGCTGTGCGTCAACTTTTTCTGTCGCTGTTCACATGTGGAAGCGACCTTCATTCAAATGAATGACGCCATACATTCACTTATGATATCGTTTTCTTACACTTTTCCTTGGCCTATATATCGTGTCGGTTGGAAGTTACATTCGTATCCCAAGATCTTATAGCCTCAATTTGATAGGAACAGCCTGTTTAAAAAAAATTATAGCATGATAAACTGATATAAGTGAAGTCTGCATGCAGTAATCCGCTTCATTGTCAGTGTTCTTACAACATTTTCAGCTTAATTAGTTTCATTGAGTTAAACGAAAATATATACGGTGATTCTGATCGCTAAAGTGAGGGTAAAAATGCATTTTTATTGGTCTATTCATCATTTGAAACTGCTATATAGGATAAATCAAGTATATATAGGTTCTTTTTACTGACTTTGAAGGACGCGGTGCGTTCAAGAAAGTGACATGCTTCATCTTCATAAGGGTCTGCCAGCTAACAACTTTCGTCGCCCCTACGAGCCTATCGCCGACGGAATTGCAGCTATCGACGATGTGGTGTCGGTCCTACCGCTGACTTCGTTGTCCCTAGCAACAACGCTCCTTACCCGATTTTCGTTGCCGCTACGATTGATTGTTTCTTCATCGAGAATTTTATAGAAATTATTTACCGTTACATTGATTTTTAGTATTTGACGACTATTTCATGAGTTATTTAGTGATAGCAAATGAGTGTTTATTCAAGTATTTCATCGTACGGCGTGCTGACAGGGAAATTTAAGGTATTACCTGCGTTCGGCAATCAAGCTGTCCAGCTGCAAGGCCTGGGAACTTCCTCTTTGAAAATTGATATCGACAGATTTGCCATTAGCTTTTGCATTGATGCTAAATATCCATTTTAGGAGTTATTTGTCTGTAGAAAGTATGATATGATGCAGTAATTTTCTTTCATTGCTCCATGGATATAAAGTTTGAGGTAAGCCTCCTCCCACAATAATTCTCAGATGTTGATGTAGGCAGGCTAAGTGGGGCCTACCCCTTCTTTGGTATGTCTTGTGTGATGATGCTTCTATATTGGTTCAAATGATTATGTGCAGGGATAAACCATAAGCCACGTATCAGAGCAGCCTAATATCGTAGGCTAGGCCTACCTACTGAATTCTCACTCCACATGTGACTAAAATCTCAGCTTTAACTCATGAATTAGCCCAAGTTACAAGGAAAATATGCTAACCCCTTGCTAAAAAAAATAAAAAAAAAATTAAAGCCTTGCTGTAACTTGACAGGAGGTAGGCAGCTGTAGGCTAGCTAGCCATATTTATTGGTCATCATTAACTAACTAGGCTAGCTATCAAATGAATAGGCTAGGCCTACCTTTACCATCAACTTGAGAAAAATCGGTGATTGTTACGTTGGCTAGAAAGCGCTACGAACAACGCAAAAAGTTGGTTGGCGTTGTCTCTAATGACAACGCGTGTCGGCGTTTGGGTGTTAAATAGGTAAAAAGATGCATTTAAACACAGTTTACATGAATACTACTTTGCTTGCAAATGCTTAGTTTTCGAGATATTTAACTTTGAAGTTCCCATTGTTTTCCTATAGGAGAAATACCCAACGACCCCACAAGAATCTCAACTGAACTAAACCGATGCAACCTACCCTAATCTAACTGACCCCAACCTAATCTACCCCAGCCTAAGCTACCCTAACCTAACTACCCTAACCTAACCTACCCTAATCTAATCTACCCTAACCTAACCGAACTTACCCTAACCTAACCCAATTTCACCAACCTACCCTAACCTAACTCCTAACCTAACTCCTAACCTAACTCCTAACCTAACTCCTAACCTAACCCCTAACCTAACCCCTAACCCAACCCCTAACCTAACCCCTAACCTAACCCCTAACCCCTAACCTCTTGTGGAGTCGCTGGGTTTTTTATCCCATAGAAAAACAATGGAAACTTCAAAGTCAAATATCTCGAAACCTAAGCATTTGCAAGCAAATTGGAATTGGTGTAAATGGGTTTAAATGGGTCTTTTTACCTTTATACCACCTTAAAATATCGAAATTTCACTTTTGGACCTTTAGTAAAAATTGACCGGTATATATGTTATACTGAATTCAGATTCCGGGAAGCCATTCACCTATATACCTACCAACTCAACACTCCCAGGGTTACAGCTAGTGGGTTCCTGCTTCGGACTCGCAACCTTAGCCAAACAGAAGCACTAGGAGTCACAGTTGGCTCTTCTAGTTTCCGATTCGGTATCAGTACGCAATGTTATGTCGTTTTCAGGAGATGAAAAATCACATTTTCGTTAAGTTAACGCCCATATGTATCAGTCCATTGCCGCTAACAAACTATTTCGTAGCATTGCTGGACCATTGCTTGTAATGTATATATAGTATTTAATTCAGTATGGTTTTATTGTAATTCCCTTCCTATTGCTGAAAGAAAATCCTCTTAATAAGCATTGTAGAAAGGGATCTTCTTGATAGTAGCCAATTCCACTGCGAGCTTGTTTCAGTTAAAGACTGTAGGTAGGTAGGTAGGACTGTAGGTAGCATTTAGATCTAAAGACTTAGACACCCTGTACTTGAAAACAGCAAGGCCATAGATTCTATCTTGTTCCATTGGATAAGATTAAATACACGTATAATATGCGGATTCTACGTGTAATAAGCCTGATAATACAGTAATAAAGGCAGCCGATTTCTAAGTTCGGCAGCGGATAATGATAATATATTATGTATACATAAATGTATACTGGCACAAGTATGTTTCATTTATTACTATTTATCATTTTATTTCATAGTTAAACTGCAATTATTCGATAAAATATCCCATATTTGCTCAATCAAGAAGCATATTCTGCTATGCGCTGATGGAACGTGAGGGACAATCCTCGTGACGTCACCAAAACAAGACCCAGGCCTGTACTCTGGGAGACCTTGTCCGAATCCGAGGTTCTGAACCCAAATTCCGGGCTTTGGCCGGTCCGAACCAATTCACAAATATAGGTTCGCGAACATTTGTTCGGAACGCCCACCTCTGCAGATAAGTATATAGAAATGAATAAAAATTACAAATTTGAACATCTGGAGCTAATAGTTTTGTATTGAGCATAGGATTGAGTTGTTTCTGTCTCTCTTAGGTCTTTCTGTTCGATTCCAGATCAAAATTTAATAGAGCTGAACAGCTTGGCACAAAAGATAAATCTTTTTTTAGTATAGTAATATAAATAGCATCCAGAATAATTGAGAGTATGCGGCGATGAGGTTAGTCGTTATGAGCATTACTACAACTAAGATTGTGCACTTCTCATGCTCGTGGGAAAGCTGGCAAATGATATTGCACTGCTGGGGAGTGTGGTGCAAAATTGATGAGAACGTACAAGTGCGGGTGGCATATCCTGCGTACAATCACTGAACGTAGAGAACTGATTACGAACACAGAGTCATGTGTTGACTGTTACGTAAGTTACTTCGAAAGATATGGAAAATGGCTTTTTAAGTGTATCCTACGATGCACAGGTTGTATACAATGTAAAGAAATAACAGCGTACAAAGTTAGTGCTAAAATATTGCTTTTCGTCGGAGTTGCCCTTAAAGTATGTACTGGTGGGGCCAGGATCGGCTCCGAGCGGCTACACACACTCAAAAGTGGGAGCCTTTAAACCAGTCGGCAATGCATCCGCTGAAAAATATGCTGGACTACTCTACTACTGGAAGCTTCTGTTTGTCGCGCGACTGGAGCTACCAGCTGAATGCTTATCAGGTTAACACAGTAATTGTTGTTCCTTATCCTCATATTCACAATCCCCTTTACTAAGGCTAGTTTTCTATGAGAAATACGTCGAAACGTACACAAGTTATTTGAACTGGAACAAGAGAAGGAAACGATCTAGGTAAGCTTTTCTTTGGATCTAGTACACTTCCCTGAGCTGTACATTTTGCAAGGGTAATAAGGAAAAATTACGGCACGATAGTGCTTTGTAAAAACAAGCCTGTGCTCTATCTACGACCTTGTAGCAAGAAGCTGAAGCCTCTTTCTCTTCTCTGAACTGGTGAGAAGCCTCGCACCTGGTTGTATTTAGACATTTGATAGCTGCGTGACCGGGTAAAATTTGCAAACTACAGCGAGGGCAATTGGGGTCTTGCGGCCCTGCAGCATTGCGTCACTGCGGCCCAACCACAGGCGTAGAGTAAATACTGTAGATGCATTGAGAAATTCACGCCTGGAATCGACTTTCTTACTTCTTTGGCTGTGCTGCTGAGCCGCAAGTGCCTTTCGTATCGAATTTGCTGCTAAAATCCTCTGGGGTGCATCATCTGGCGGTAACCCGGGCCATAATAATAATTAGAGCACTCTGATAGCGCTCACCTCCGCCAAGCTGGCACCGTAATGAAAAATCCAAATACTTGTTCTGAAACTATGACTTCCTTTGTATCAACATCAAAATCTAATAATTTGTGGCTTTTGACAGTAATAACAGCTTCTGTAATTTTCTTGAAAATCCGTTCATAAAAATTCAAGTTTTGCTGCCTACAAACATTCTGACAAATATAAGCCAAACAGACCAACCGACCTTCACCAAAAATTTAATCATTTATGTCTTTCATAATTGTTAATAATTGCTGCAAATTTCATAGACATACGTCCATTACCTTTTTAGTTATTTTGCTAACAAACATAAAATCAAACACCGAGACAAACGAACGAACAGATCGTTACAAAAATTGATCTAATACTTTTTCTCCGTAATATACCTAACAACTCACGGAAATTTCATAAAAATCAGTCTCTACATTTTTAAGTTATGGTACAAAGAACAAATAGGCATACAAACAAATAAGCGGTTGAACAGATTTCACCAAAAGTTAGTCATCTGTTACTGCTGACATGCCTTACAAACCTTGTAAATTTTATAAAGATCCGACGATAAATTTTTTAGTTATCTTGGTGACAGATAAACAAACAAACAAACAAACAAAGGGACAAACAGTCAAACAAACACGACAAAAACATAACCATACTTGGCGGAGGTAATAATTATTTATTATTTCGCATACAGTGGATACATTTCACTAGATTTTTTATTTTTTGCCTTCATTCTAGAATTTTGAAGCTCTGGTAGAGTGAAATGCATGAGAAACAGTCACGCAGTCGTCAGAGTCAATTTGAAAACATCTCGCCGTACTTCCCCTTCGTCTTTCAGTACCTTAGTGCTCCACGCAGTGCAAATCCCTTGCCAGTGGTGTCATTGTCGGAGACTCGAACCCAGGCCTCCTAGGGTGTGATGCAGAGACGCAGTCACTTCGCTACCAAAAATGGCAACAACGCCATGTGGGCGCCACGTGGTGTTTCGGAGTTGCAGCCGCACTGCGTCAGTGTGGCTGGCAAATACCTACTACCTATCTATGTTAACTTGAACCACTGTCTTGGTGTTTAGCATCTGTAAACGTAACTGATTTTGTCACGTTGGATCCCGTAGTTTTCACAGGGCAAATTTTATTGTTACTTATTGGTTCCACGTGGTAGCCACGCTTGGGGCAATTTCACGTATAAAGATTCATTGCAGAGATCTGTGTTCGGTCATGCAGGGTTGCAGACTGAATTTCAAATTTACACTAAAGAGATAAATCTACTTCTTTTTCGTGTACCTTGCCGCCCTTGGAATGAGTTAAGCATTGCTATTCCTAAGAAAAAAAAATTATTCTTTGTTCTCTTAGATTTGATTATTAGTACTATGGTGGTGTACCGAACTACTGAACAGACATTTGCCGCGTATTTGCTAGAGCAGCCGTTACACGCTAATCCTTGTAGGAAGGTTATAAGGAATCGCGGCCAGACACACAGGTCCAGATTCTCCTTTATTGCTGAATGCTGACTTGTTTAACTGTTCAAAAATTAAAACCGAGTCTCGTAATATCAAGGAACAGACGATCTATGGCGTAAAAGTCGACATATGGAGGAAATGAGTATCGCTGATACAAAGCTAACACCTTTGACAAATATTCGACCAGGAGAAAGAGCTCATTCTTAGCAAGTGGCTAAATGTCACTGTGAATACGGAACCGAATGCAAAACTTTTTTCCAGCTATCCGTCCCTACACAAACCCTAAAATAACAACGATCTCGTTTATTTCAACAGGAACAAATCCTCCTTTTCAGGTCATTCCAGATAAAGACAAACTCGTAAATACAAAAATACTTGAATATTATTTTGGGCTACTACACTATACCAAAATGAAATTAAAAGTTCCAATTAAAATTAATTTGAAAAAAAGGAATGGAAATATAATATGGCGTACAAAAGGAAGGAGGAGAAAAAAATATATATAGGGAAGTAAAGTCAGCCATTATGATAACCTAACCAACCCAGGAAAGAGAGGGTCCCCAAGGCACCACTCCGTGGACAGTAAAATTTATCTAAATGCCTCGCTAGAAGAAAGGTACCAAGTCGCTGGGGCGCCATGGCCCACAACGTAATATTTCCCCCGTTTACAAATCAGTTACATCAATTACCTGTATCGTCCCGATGTTAGCAACTTGCAAAGGTTTATACTGCATGTGATGGTCCAAGGGGTCTCAATAAAACACTACGGTATTTCAAAAGTGAAAAAGGAATCAACCCACAGAAGAAAAAAGAGACTAAAAACTCACATCAAAAGGCACCCACCCGAAATATACGCGCACGAGAACGGCAAACCAGGAAAAAAGAGGACGAACAGGAGAAAGAACCGTCAGGATAAGCTGGAAACATGAAGCAAGAGGCGGGGGACACGTCCCGAAGGCCTAATTCAGGTCTTGTTAAGCTATTGGGTTTCTCATTGAAGGTGTTACTGACATGCTTTCTAACACTATGTATAAATATATATACATATATATATGTATATATAAAGCAGTCCAAGTCCCCAAATCAAGGCAAAGCTGCTCTAAGAAAAGAAATGCAAGGGACATGTAATATCCCATGATAAACATGGAACCCATGCACGAGGGTGTTCCGACCCAGGATCACCTCGCATAGGCACAATAAATCGAGAAAGATAAGAAATCGGAAGGGGGCAAAGGAGGCACGAAAGAGAGATGTCCCGAAACGCCCAGCCAATGGCTAAGGTAACCCACAGGGCCCCTCACCATGAGGTTGCTGCTCGCCACAACATAGGATTGGTGATGTTCCCAACACTTCGCCATACAGACAACAGATAAAGTTTCCAACAACATGCACTTCATTGTATCCAAATCAATATCACAGTCGCGGCAAAATATCATAAAAGAATAAAAACCCAAACAGATAAAAAGAAAGGATTATATTTTTGCCCTGAATTGGGCCACTGATACTGCAGCGGAAATCTTAAGAGGGAAATTGCCACTATTTCAGCTGCTGAAGGACATAAGAGGTTTACTCTAAAATTGAAACCTAGAAATCTCTTACACGGAGTAGCGAAACCATAATGATACTAACATCACTTCGTACGATGCTGTTTTAATACTACAGTTTACCTACAGTCTTTATATCGTAAAAATCAACATCCCATTTTACCTGTGTAGCTATGACTTAAAATTTTTATCCCGGACCGTAATTCTTTGTTTCATTATTAATAAGTTCTCTAAAGAAAGTTAGAAAATTATTGGTGCTTTATTTCATAAATGTCTCACTTCCAATATGGGAACTATAGTGAGGAGACTATAAAAGAGTATGTAATGAAAGTGATCGAGCATCGAAATCCTCACTGGTTGCGGACTGATATGGAATTGCTATCGTTCTTATCTGTTCAATGTCATCTCACCAAGGATATAAGAAAGAGCAGGGAACTCTTTAGGTTACTATTTTACAGTGCCATTATTTGAGCAGGCGAGCGTCTAAAAAATAACTCATAACAGCACATTTGTACATCTCAGCTGTACAGTACAGGGTGGTTGCAAAGAATCCTGTACTACATCGAGGGTGGCAGAAATGGCGGCATCGAACATCTGGCAGCGGCCGCTTCTGCTGCTGACAACCATAGCCGTTTTATTTACCTTGACTGCTGGTGAGTTTTTTTTTTTTATCTTTTATATCACATTTTAGCGTTAAACAAACATGAATAATAGCGTATCTAGTCATGTTTTTTTTCATCTGTTGATGGACTAGCTCGAGTACACACGTCCTGCAGTTGTCTAGTCTGTGTATGTTATAGAGACAAACTGAAATGTATTTGAAAAAAAAAACTCCCTAACGGGTTAACGGATCCATATCTTCCTCCCACATCGTCACTACGCGAATATTTGATGGAATGTACTGATGTAATGCAATGATTGTAGAAGAATTCAAAACAAGACACCTTCACTGTAATGTGAAAATTTATGTTATTTATTTACTTTACGCGAAGATATATGGTTCATTGACACAATATTACAAATCTATGTAACTATGCCGTATATTCTAGGTGTTCATTTCATTAAGGTCAATCAATTCAGGTCAAACAATAATAATAGTAAAACCATTTTTAAAGTATACATCGCAATAAGTGTACTATTTTCATCATCATGCTTTAGTTCCAAAAATAAACTAAAATGTCTGAAATTAGTATTCTTCTATGAATTTGTTGGAGTTAAAACGTTTCTCGTAATTCCAAAAACAGAAGTAAAGAGCTCAGAGGAGTTAACGTTTTATTCTGCGCAGGTCAGTGCGCTCGAAGGGACTACGATCAAGACAGTTTCGTGTGCGTGTGCAACGCCACCTACTGCGACGAGGTGGGGGAGATCGCTGTACCCCCCGCGGGCACCTACGTCCTCTACACCAGCACCAGGGAGGGGCTCAGGCTGGAGCCCTCAACGGGGGATGTGGAGGACGCTGCAGGTATGAGATAAGCCGTGATACGAGTATCTGTTTATGGTGAATCATCCATGCTTCAGCTCCCTTTCTTAAACATTTACTACCTATACCTATCTCTGCCAACTTGCCAAATAACTTATACGGTATTTTTTATTGGTAATGCATACCAAGGATGAACGGCAGGCGCTAGTGTCTTTGAAATTATTTTAGTTTATTAGCATTTCGTGTTGCCTAATTTCTACCGAGAGCGTCATTCACCACGGACTAACGGATTGAGTTCACGAGTGCAGAGAGGTCTTCCCCTATTTTTCCCTTTTCCGGCGCCCAACCCAATGGGTTCATAATGACCGATACATGTTCGGTGCAGCGGGGGTTGGGGCGCGAACCGCCAGTGGACGACATCCAGGAATCGGGAATTGGGCGAAGTTAGAGCAGAAGTCCGGAAACGGTGCAAATGTCTAAAGAATTTTCCACTCACGAATAAGTAGCTGAAGACCCTAATTGTACAGCATCACACAAAGGGCAAGGCAATTACAAAACTGACTAAATCAGTACGGTTGTAAGATTTTTTTTGCGATGACCAAGTTTCTTAACTTAATAAGAGTTACTTAACTACGAATTGTAATCTGTCACCGTTAATTTTTAATTTTTTGTGGATATTTCTCAATTTCAGCAATGGTACCAAACTTCAAGTATCAGGAAACAAGGGTGTTCGATAATCGTTACAACCTCTTTATTTATGCATATTTTTACTTGATATTCAGAAATTTTAATTTTTTTATAACTTTTAATATATGCTAAATGTCTTTCACCCATGAGTTGTTTGCAAGGAAAGGGCAAGAGTTTATTTCCAAGGAAGAATGGCCTCCCTGATCTCTAGACCTTAATTCTTTTGAATTCAGAATTTGTTTCATTTTGAATAGTAAGGTCTGAGCCTCCCATCACAAAAAGTGAAGGCTTGGAAGCCAACACTGCAAGGAAAGGGCAGAAATTTCCCAAGCTATTATTCATGACTTTTTCAAAGCGTTTGCAGCAGGTTATCAATGCCGACGGAATGCATGTAGAATAAATTATAGATATTCTGAACCGCAATAATTAAATAACATGTTTATTTTGATTTGATTTGTATAATGTGTTTCATTTCATAAATGTATTCAAAATTGCAACGGTAAATTTTAAACACCCTGCAAATCTTCCAATTTTTTTCATCATAATAGCGTATTTTTGGTGCCTACAAAGAAAATTTAGTCACTGTAACTTAAACTTGTAGTGAAATTAGTACGCCACTGTCAATAAAATATAAGTTGGCGTACAGCCGAACTGATATTGATATGACCAAATTTTGGCTACGGCATGAAAAACTTTCTCTCTGTGTATTAAACACAACATGTTTAGCCCCATAACCTGCTGCGCCCAGATAAATCAGTATATTATGAAAATAAAAGTTATCATCGTTCTAACTAGGTACTGGACCGGCCACCATCGCCATCAGCACTACCATCCGCTATCAAGACATCATCGGCTTCGGAGGAGCCATCACCGACTCGGCAGGGATGGGCTTCAACTCGCTCTCTGAAGAAGCTCGAGAAAATGCCCTCAGGTAAAGAAATTGCGAATCACCTCTGCATGCGGTTAGATTATATAGCTGGTTATAGCCGGCCCAATTCCTAGAGAATAGCCGAGACCCAGGCTTAGACCCTCTCTAAGGTTTTGCCGCCATATTAAGGTTTATATAAAAAAATCAGATGTATTTGGGGAAACCGCAGCCAAGTGACCGTGTAGGTATAAGTTATTGCAGTAGACTGGTGGTGAGGTTTTGCGGCCATCGAGGTAAATGAAACAATATGGCCTCTATTGTCAATGACTCTGCTAATGATTAGAATAATGAATGTGGTCTGTAACGAAATAGAACAGCTGGAAGGTTTCGGAAAATGTTCAGGTTGCTGTCATGTGCGCCACATGATGCACGCGGTGGTATAGCTCCATTTACCTTTGCTTGAGGAGTAGCTAGCTTGCAATGAAGATATTTTCCCAGAACTTTTTGTTTAAAATCTGCTCTTTGTATATTAGGAAAAATATAATGCTGCGGATTATGTACAACATCCTCAGGTTAAAGAGTACGATAATTTTAATAATGTTTCCCAATTTTTAGCGAAAATTAACCTTAAAGTGGCGTTTTTCATGAAAAACTTTCACATTTCACAAGTTTCAATGAAAGCAAAAGCATACTCAACAAATGAGGCTCCAGTGTTTCCACTACGTAAAAATATTGAGATGAGTGCATTAAATGACGTGGTGGAGAAATGCCTTATTTTCTTACTGACGCCTTCACAGCTGGTACAGTCTTTACAATATATGTAATATAAAACAATTTTAATATTTTCTCTCAGTATTGTCCATCCTTGGTGTCTCTACAGCAAGTAGGTATTGCCGTATCTCGCTATAAGATAAGCAACAGTTTCTGTTGATTTTTTGCTTGTTCGTCTCCCAGATGCTTCATCGTACGTCTACTGCGTACTTTTTTCTGAGTTCATGGTACACAAATTGAGTAGATCAAAAAACGAAGAGGCAAACTTATTCCTGATAACAGAACCCCGAAGAACAGCAAAAAAAAAAGCGTTTCTTTAAAGTAATTAGTTTTCCCTTTCATCTGATGGCGGCGCTGGCTACTGTACTAAGGAACTAAGCGATAACGGCTGTGTATTGGATTTTGCTTGGCAGCCTTTTGGGCTTCCCGGTGTTGCATTAAGCATCATTTGGGTTGCACTACCTCCCCATCGAGGCCCGATCGCGACGTTTCTCTAATAATAATAAATAATAATATAATAATATAACATGGTTGCCGCCACGGTAGAAGCATGCTTCCGTTCTCAGCTCTAACACCTTGTATTGCTGCAGCTAGGTCCGATGCCCAGCCAGGCAGCGAGCTCTTTGCAGATCTTGGTGTGCTGACTCGGCAGTTGTGTGTGCATGCACAGCGCCGTGGCGAAACTGCCTTTCTCAGAGATGAGGGGGGTGGGAGGTTTCGGGTCATTTGTTCCTTCCGTCAAATTGGCGCCATAGTTCTTGTTGACCCGAGGTTGACTGGAACTACACTTACTCATCTGTGGCCAGTGGGCCTATACCTGCAGCACAAACCAGTGTATGTGGGTGTCCCAGGTGAGGGTGTGGTCAAAGTTGACTTTACCTTTACCTTCTATGTCCACCAGATCCTACTTCGCCCCTGAAGGCTCAGAGTACAACGTGGTGCGTGTTCCCATTGGCGGCTCGGACTTCTCCCCTCGCCCCTACTCGCTTGATGATGTAGAGGGCGACGTAGAACTCGTCCACTGGTCTCTGCAGCCTGAGGACTACAACTACAAGGTACCAAATGGCGCCAACTATACTATTAACAGAAATAGCAAAGCGATTATTATTCATAGCAGAACAATAATATCAGTAACAAAATCTGTCACTGACGATAAAACAATAACTTCGATAGAAATAATAAATCAATAACACGAATAGCAATATTATGTCATCAATAACCAGGAAGCAAAGAGTGTAATGGAAGAATTCAATGGAATTCAAATAGAAACTAGCCGTGACCGCATGTGATGTGAATGACATCACACCAACGAGTCGAAGTATCTGAGGGTCGGACCTCAGGCCTTAGCAGGTTGGGCTCTTAATCCTAGCCAAAAATATAAGCATCGTATGTTCTTGATGTGAGGGAAACCACTCAACAGTTATTGTTCAAACTTACTGTACTTGACGACAATGATTTTACCGTGCTTTGTGTATGGGTGCAGCTCAACTAGTTGCCCAGTTGGAAGCGAGAAACTGGATGAATTAAGTAGAAAAAATACGGCGATGTGTTTAAATATGTTTTGTGAAGAGCATTGTGAACTGAATATGAAGTGTAAGTAAGGCTTCACGTCGAAAAAGATATTAAGTCAGAGTGCTATACCGGTCCAGACCTTGCTTCTAGTGTTTAAAAGTTCCACCAGTCTCCTCCATAATTTTCTATTGAAAACTATGTTTATTGTTCAATTAAAATATATTCCCTTCATTTATGTGCTTAGGGGATAAAATTTGCCATTGACGACCACTTTTCTGGTGAAATTAATTGAAAACTCATGGGCTGCCTTGATTGCCGATATTGACGCCATTCATGAAGTCGCTTCTCGACGCAAGTTTCCCGTGAGTCTTCCCGTTGCTCTCTTTGCTTCCTGCTAATAACAACGCAGTAACATCAACTACTAGGGAGCACTCTGAGAGCGCATACCTCCACCAAGCAGGGCAACGGTAACGAAAAATTGAAATTAGTTCTGAAGCCATTATTTTCTTTGCGTCGACACCAAAATCCGATTATTTATGCCTTTCAATAGTAATAGCAGTCTCTGTAATTCTCATGACGATCCGTTCATAAGATTTTGAGTTAAGCTGCTAACAAACATTATGACGAACATAAGTCAAACACAGATGCGGAACATCCGATCATCACTCTAATTTAATCATTCATGTCTTTTAGCATTACCAACAAGTCCTGTGAATTTCATAAAGATCCATCGATATCTTTTTGAGTTATTGTTCTAAGGAACACATGAACGAATGAACACATCATCACAAAAGTTTGGTCATTTACTCTTCGTAATATACTTAATAACTCGTGTAAATTTCATGGAAATCCATCCATCCCTTTTAGAGTTATAGCAATAAAAAAGTTAGACAAACAAACAAACAAACAAACAAACTGATGAATGAATTTTTTACCAAAACTCAATCATCTGTTACTGTTAACTCGCCCAAAAATCCCTGTAAATTTCGTAAAGATCCGCTCATTACTTTTTTGAGTAATCGAGGTGACAGACAAACAAACACACAGCCAGACAACTACAACAAAAATATAACCTCTCTAGCAGAGGTAATAACAGAGCAACACCAATGACAATAGAATAACACCAAGAACTTATTTGTGTACCTTACCTTTGATACCTTTGATGATACTTCGGACGAGGTCCAGGTGACGTTACACACGGTGACCATCTTGTGCAGAGGTGATGCTGCAGTCCGTGACCAGCGAGGTGGCTAACAGCCAGTTATCCCCACAGTTCACGTAGCCGCTTACAGCAGGTTTATCTGAAAATAGCGATGCGACTATTATTGCGAAGAATTCAATCACCATCGCATTAGTTGGTTAAAATGCTAGCAAAAAACAAGAAGAGTTTATAGTTCGTTGTTGGCTCCAGAATGCTACATGAAGATGAACGACATGGAAAACTAATATCAATTAACCCAACGGAGCATGCTCCCTTCTTTCTTCAGTGTCAGTAGCAACAGCCTGAGTATTCGATTTTTTAATTAAAAATGGTGTTTCTGATGGTAGATCGTTTCAGATGGTGAAAAAAAAACCTGTTTCTCAAGAACTTAGATTTCAACCTCCTCTTATCACCACTAAAAATAAAATAGTTTATTTTCATTGAGAGGAGAATAGTGGTGATTTCTCGTCCGAAAAAAAAGTCTGCCAAATGCTTTCTTCTTCATAATAATATGCCTTTACGCTATGCCTTTCAGTATATAGCACTGACGTCAGAGTTTCTCAACGTTCTAGCTATTCCGCTGAACAAAAAAAAAGTGTTTTCTGTATCAACGTTGCAGCTACCCAACCTACGAGAAGCAATCCACGTGAGCGACCAAGAGATCTACGTGTTCGGGTCCCCCTGGTCACCCCCAGCTTGGATGAAGAGCACGGGGGAGTTCACAGGCCTGGGGTACCTGCTGAGGGAGAACTGGCAGCCCTATGCTAACTACATGGTCAAGTGAGCACTTTGTGCTAGTGGTGGTTAACCCTATATCGCTGAGATCCTAACAGAATTCTGGGTTAGCCCAGAATATAATGCTTGAACCCAGCTTCTGGGACGGCCCGAGGCTCTATTAGGAGTGTCTACTTTTCTTGATGTTAAAGAGAATTATTTTCTCACTAGGAATTAACTACAACTTCGGGGAATTAGAGTGAAGCTGCTACCACCCAATAAAAATTTTTCTTCCTCTTGACAAGTGCACCATCAATGACTGTGCAAAACACAGTGGCGTTAGTGAGTTCAAGTGGATGGGTTAAGTTTTCTTGACTTCCCAATTAATGATATTCCCCCGACATGCTGCTTGGGTCAATAAGGAATAAGTTGTAAACATCCCACGTAAATCTTTTTCTCTTAGCAATGGCACGATTAAAAATGGGTGTAACATGACCGGAACTTTAATTCTGAGAGTTTAGCTGGAATTCGATCCACGGAGGCCAATCGGACGCTCAGGTTTGAAGCTGTGGACAAGTTAAAACTTTTCGTAATAGATTATCTCGATCCAAGTCTAAAAAGATCGAACACACTGATTCCGATCAGCGCCACATCCTCAAAATAACGCCCTCTACTGTTCAAGATTATATTTGTGTGGTAAATTGAAATCGGAAAATTTTTTGGCTATTAGGAGAGAGCCAAGGTTCATGACAACTGATTGCCTTTAATATTCTTAAAGGAAATCAGTATCATGTTATTAATAGTATTTATGAATAACAAACTTAAATTCAATAAGTTCATTAGCCAAGGTTCTAAGGAGCAGAGCTTCACGTAGAGCCAAGGAGCTAAGAAGAAAAAAAAATTGAACTGTTGGAATACTAATAAACCATGTAAATCAAAACGTATATGAATGGTTAGTAAATAAGCAACCTAACTTTCAAATATTTACTTTCCAAATTATAATATAACTATGATCGAATAAGAATATTAAATAAACTACATAAAATACAAAACTCGCCACTTAAGAAGGGAGAAGGGTAACAACTTCCCACTTAAAAATTAGAATTCTAAAACTAATACACTCACTCAGTGTAAGCTAAATTTGTTTGACTTCAATAATGATTCTCACAAATCCATTTTCGGCAGGTGGGCTGAAGCCTATGAAGCTGAAGGCGTCCCGATTTGGGGTCTTACTCCTCAAAATGAACCCCTGACAGACGAAGAGGTATGTACATATTAGGCACCGTACACACTGTAATCAAACGAACGATTTTCTTTCAGTCAATCACCTGGATGTTTGTTGAACCCACGCGCACACAACTGTGTGTCAACTGAAAAAGTAACTAAACTGTCAAGTCATTTGGCTCAGCGAGAGTCGTGTACAAAATTGTAGATATTTTTTTCAGATTTTGAGTGAATCTGAACAATGAAACCTGTGCATATTTTTTTTTTTTCTTTAAGCGTATACAGCAACGCATTCGGACGCTTGCCGCACGAACGTGGGACATAACCGCAAAAGACTGTCGCGTGGTCCGGCCTTCAGAAGCATCATTATTTCTGAGCACTTCAATTCCCTGCGCACTGACCATGATGAGCACCCAAGTATACGGCTTCTCTTAGGAAGAAGCAAATATTAAATCAGGCATTGAAGATTTAATTATATTAGTTTGAGCTTGAGCAAGACATATTCCATACATATGTAAAATATATAATTATATTACGAAAAATTCTCAGCAATATAGTACCAAAAATATCTTTGTTGCTTGAAAAAAATAGCAACCAAGATAAAAAATTAGCACTGTTTTTTTTTAAATACCCGAATAAATCGGTCATATAGACGTCAATTTAGTGCATATAAGTTATAAAATTTCCTGTTTATGCGTGGATTATATGTACCTCATGAGTAACCATAAAATACAACTGAAAATTTTTACTGGATCTCTAAAAATTTAGTCTCCCAGGAATGGGGCATCAACGCCTGCCGCTGGTATCCTGAGGAAATGAGAGACTGGATCAAGGACTACCTCGGACCAACCCTTACCAACGCCGGTTATGCGCACCTCAACGTCATGGCGTTCGACTTCAACCGAGACAAACTACCTGACTACCCCGTGGCTGTAAGTTACGTGTAACACCAGTATTTTATACATCATCATTGACTTGGCTAGTTGCTCTTGGTAAAGGTAAAACCGCATTGACTGTACAGTGTACACTCAAACGGGAAATACAAATGCACTGGTCCGTGCTGTGGATAAATTTGCTCCGGAACTATGACAAACGCACGGCTGCAGCCGATCACAGATTGTCAGAGCTACGGTGCCAAAGATGGAATATTCATATGATCACTGTATCTTCCTGACCGTCCCTATTATCTGTTAGATTAAAGCACTGACAGTGAGCTATAAACGGCATAAATGCTGATGTAGCAATCCCAAATATTACGACTTTACCTTCTTAACTGGGAACAGATCATCTAACCACGAGAAAATGAACGAGACAGCACTCTATCCCCTGTGTGATTGCAAACGTGGTACTCTTCAATACTAGTATATGCATGAACTTTGTGTACTGGATGAACGACTCTCATACGGTCATGAACTTTGTGTACTGGATGAACGACTCTCATATGGTCATGAACTTTGTGTACTGGATGAACGACTCTCATATTCCAATATCATTGCTCATGCTTACTCACTAAGTAGTTATGTTGATATTAAGTCAACTGTAATGAAAGAAGAAATCTGGAGCAACGCGTAATAAGCTCGGCCAAAACGGTTTCGTTTCCTTTCCTTTACTGACGTTTGCATTTGTCTGTTTATCTATTAGTATTTTGGCAACATATGTCATAAAGTTATGAAAGGACATCAGTGAAAGTTATAGGGAGTTTTAGGAAATCACGAGGAATATATAATTAAATTGTGAGGATGATCTTCCAATCCGCGTGTGTCTGTTTGTCTGTAGGTCGACAGTTCGGTTTTTAGCATGACATTGCGTTGCGGCGGTTCATGCTCTAGGAGTGCAACTGCTGCATCTGCACGCTTGCACCGACCCCTAACATCCATAGATTCAGGCACTGATGTTGCCAGAAACAGTGTACGAAGGGCTTGTGAAAAATGATAAGTATCGCTGTGTAAGAAACGTTGATGCATGGTCAAACTTATATTTTCTTTTAAAGGACAAGCCTTTGTAAGTATTCCTTTGAAAGATTGAGAGTCTAAAACAGTTGAAAATAAAGTAGGAGAATAAACCCTCAAAAATCCCTTATCCATTTTATTTTTACTGATGCTAAACACTTTTCATACGCCCCTCGTATGATAGACTATAGCAATCGGATAAACATAAGAATGTCTATGTAATATTCCTAGTCTATTTTATCGTTGTAGTCGATGATTATCACTTAAATTAGAGGACGTTCAGTACTCTAATATTTTTCTTATACATTTGCATGCCAATAATGTAAAATAAGATTGTCTCTCCGAGTTGATGAGAACATACACGAACTAAAAGGAAATAATGGAAAAATCATGCTACATGAGAATCTTTAATAGATTAACGAATTTTTTTATGTACTACATTACGTGATTTTTGGGCTATCAAAAAATCAAATGATAAGAAAATATCATCGTGATTTACCTGAGCAAAAGGATTTATGGGCATCAACGATTTCACTATCTTTGTTGTACAGTGTAGACATTATGGCATTGGTTTATGCATTCTGTTCGGATTAGTTTACAAGTGTGTAGCACTAAAGGGTAAATGCGAGAAACGTAATTCTGCACCATCATTACACAGTTGCCTAACTGTGGGTCCGTCTATCTGTCGATCTGTTATCACGCCTGGAGATTATTTCCCTAAAAATTTCCTCAATAAGGAATTGTAATGTTGTTTCCGCCTTTAGGGCTTGCTTGCGCTTATTAGGGTCACATGAGTCGAGTTTGTTTGATGTAAACATGGATACCAAACCAGTGTTTGCAAATAATTTTAAAGTACCAGAACTTATTAATTGACAGTATTAATGACAGTAATTAATATTCTATACCAGCTTCTGGAAGATCCTGACAGCAACAAATACATCTCTGGCATCGCCGTCCACTGGTACAGTGACGATCTCATCTCCGCCGACGTGCTGCTGGAGACACACGCTCTCGACCCTACCAAGTTCATGCTGCACACCGAGGCCAGTAATGGTGTGTACTGTACTGTTACTGATTCTAATGAGGTACTCGTATATTTCTCGGCATCTCTGTTAGCAAATCTTTGAAGTAAGTTCACAATGTATACAGGCACTAGCCTGTATACATTGTGAACTTATTTCAAAGATTAGGCACCGTTTACACCGTTGAATTTTGTTGCAGTTCAGCTGCATGTACTTCTTGAAATTCTTCCCACTGAAGGTATTACCCTTGAAGACAGAAGTTTCAGGTTTACTTTTTAATTTCACTTTTAGTTCAGTGCATCGGCAATAGAATTCTAGAATTCTAGTTCAACTTTTATTCTGAGCATACGAGAATTAGAGATATTTTTTAAATGATATACTTTCGCATAGCCTGCTATTCCGTGTAGGGCACATGAGAAATCAATGATACAATAGGAATTGGGAGAGAGCCATGCGCAGAAATGAGTAATAGGGTGACATAAATTGCACCATAGTATTTATTTTAAAAATGCCGAGGGTAGACGGAAGAATTCCCTTTATTGTAACTTAAATGAGTTTGCAATAGAATAACGGATGTTATTTTTACTTAGCGCTTTAGGGCCGGAGTAGTGATCCACGCCGTCAAAAATGACGGTAGATTATTAGCACTGCATCTTAAAGCTCCACTGGTTGTTGTCTACTTGGTTGCTCATTCTTTCAATGTTAGTTTCCTGTGCAATAATTAGGTCAAATCCTATTGAAAACGGAGGTGTTTGAAGTTTGTCAGTGGATCAATAGCTTACAGACCTAGAACCTAGTTTTAACCCCTGTCTGAGAAAGGAGCACTTGGCGCTTTCACTGTCTAATATCCAGTTTAAACTATGTCTGCATTGAGAATTGTATATAAGTAGAATCTTCCATTTTTTCAGATTTTGCGTACAGAGTTGGGCTTAAAACGAGGTGTGCTAGAAATAATAATAAAAAGGGCTTGGCTGCAGCATCTGCAGTGGCTACATTTATTACAATGCCAGTCAGCTTTCTTTTTTTTTCCTCAGGAGTAAGAGAACCCAATGAATTCAGCGTCTTCCTTGGCGACTGGACCCGAGGGGATCGCTACATCTACGACGTCCTTGAGGTAATTCTGCAAAACTTAATTGAGCGTCAACCTAGCAAGATATCGAGAGAAACTTTTCTCAAGCGTCAACCTAGCAAGATATAGAGATGAACTTTTTTCAGTGGATTTTAATCACTGCAGCTGCGGCATTTTCATAAATATCTTCACATAATTATCGAAATAATAGTTTCGAAAGTTCAATCTTCTAGATGCACCACACATTTGCAACAAATTTCACGTACGAAACTCGTACTAAATTTATTGGCTATGAAATGATTGTTAGTGTAAAGGGTATACCTTTCCAACTATGTTACTTTCAATATGTTTATATTTAATTAAGATGGTTTAGGATTGAGATAGCAGTGGAATTAGACCGAGCTATACAGTGAATCAGTGCAACAAATGAAACCCGTTTAGTTCTGTACCTAAAGTACATTACTGACCAAGTGAAAATGAATGTTATACCTACGCATAACACTGAATAATTAGGTAAATTTTATAGTTCAAGTACAATATAGTTCTCATAAGAATCGTATTAATTGCTTTAATATCTATAGGGATGCCTGGCGCTGTCGTTATAATTACAGAAATTATTAACGTAACCCATCCCGAGGACTGTTTTCAAGTAAATTAAAACCCTTGCCATGTGATGCTTGTATATTAGAGTAACCCTGTGTGCATGACTCTCACGTGATGAAATCAGAGACGCCAGTGACGTAACAACCCATTTTGGCCGGTTCTACACTACGAGAAACTCGAAGTTCACGATTGGCTGAGACAGCTTGTGACGTCAGTAGCTGCCTTCATTTGTACATCTCACAGCACGCTGTCTCTCTAATAGATTTATTTATTCATACTAACCTATGCCTCGGTAGCGGTGACAGCTACTATTTAAATTTAATTCATCTTTATACGCGAAACCAATACTGGATTTCATGTGGGAACAACATTGGTTCCAGTGTCATAAACAGTTTAAGTTAAACTTTACGGGGCCTGATAATGTAAAATTTTAGATTAATTTCATTCGGTGGTATCTCCGTTTCAGACATAATGTTCAAAATATATTTGTAGATGAGTTAATGCAAATAACATTGATGAGCAGAATGTGAACAGCTACTCTGGTGGGTGGGTCGACTGGAACATTGCGCTGGACCTCAACGGAGGTCCTGGTTGGCCTGGTGGAGCCTTGGACTCTGCTATGATTGTCAACGCGGTGAGAAATTCCTATAAGANAATAACTTTGATGAGCAGAATGTGAACAGCTACTCTGGTGGGTGGGTCGACTGGAACATTGCGCTGGACCTCAACGGAGGTCCTGGTTGGCCTGGTGGAGCCTTGGACTCTGCTATGATTGTCAACGCGGTGAGAAATTCCTTTAAGAATTTGGCAAGTTTTTTTATACACTCGAATTTTCTTGGAAAGATGTAGAAAATGCACTTTTAGAAAAGTGAAGGTATCTGAAATCCCTACACCTGTGAATAAAATAGGAGAAAAGAAGTAATTCTGAATTTCTAGAAAGGTTCCGTGTGATACATACGTATTTATCCGGTGTCACGTACTATTGTAATACGATGCTTGAAAAAATAGTCAGTCATACATAGTTGGGTTACGGAATATCAAAAACTATTATACACAAACATGAAATAAACTTAAATACTTAAATCTTATTACGAATATCCGCAGATTTTTCCATACTGATAGTAATACATCAAACCGTAATGGCGATTCTGTACAATCACATTAAATTCCGTAAACAATATAGTTTTTTTTTACAAATGTAACTGAACAAGCGTTCAGTTGCTCTCGAGACTCACTAGACCAAGGAGGTTTAACAAACAGAAGGGAGCATGGCCGCTATGCACCATTCAAGCCAGCGTTCTAACTTTTCTGGCATGGCTGATTACTGGCGGCGCGGTTCTTGAAACAATATATTGTTCAAACGATATGTAAGATACGTCAAGTGTAGTCTACAATGACTGTTGACAAAAGTAAGCTAATAAAGTATATATTCCACTCCGATATGTCCATAAACTTTATTTTCTCTTATTGCTTTCTAACGAACCCCAAAGCCATTCCTTTTAAATACAACTTCGTGTTCGCGGATTATTGCCTGCACACGCACACACTAAAATATTTAAGCATTTTTTCAAAGCAATACAAAGAAAACTTTGATAAAGTCGAATATTGTATTGCAAATACATATGTGCAGCCAGTAAGCCAGACTTCAGCATTGCCGGAAACTTGAGCATCACCAACGTGGCTATTTGCTCCCTCGTGTCTATTAAACCTGCTTACGCTGGACCTCGCTGTAAATATAAATTGGAGCGCGCATGGTTGCTAATTCGTATTCAAGCCAGCGACTGTAAATGCCGTAACTTCTGGCTGATGACGTCAGCGGGTGTTGGACGGCAACGTCAAGCTTATGGTATCATTCTTCAACCAACTTACCTGCTCATACTCAGCACTCATACTAAATTCTGCGTTTTCAATTCTTTAGTGGAACCGAAAACTATAGCACTCGGTATCCAATTTACCATCCGATTTAAGGAAAGTCCATCAGCTATGATATCCCCCAAGTTGAGATATGAATGGTTGAATTGGCTACAGCCATTTCCCAAGGCCCAATCTAGCACCAGAGGGGGTTGAGATTCACTCTATGATATTCCCTCCGAGCTCTAAACATTAAAACAAAATTGCATTTGAAAACGACAGTCATTCTTCATTTAACTTCAAGAAAGTTCATTAACGCTTTGAGCATTGTTGTTGCTTCTTTTAGATAGACAAACTTCATTTACTTGAACAATTTTATTTTGCTTATGACAGTCATCATAAACTTCCAAGTCGCTTCACCAAAATCTTCGATAAACTTTGAAACAAACGAATTCAAAGCTGTTTAAACAGTCTTAAAAATCAGTATTACTATTAAATATAGACACATTTACCAATTTATTCAGTAGATGCAATTCTTGACGAATTTTTAGCTTAATAATGGAACAGATAATGTCATGCAGTGAATTTTATATTCATGGTTAATTAGTTTTTTCTTTATTGCAACAACTGTACAGCAGTTGTTAGTTTCGCTAAATGTCGAGTAAGTTGTTTCAAATGTGTAATTTTTATTCACAGTGTCGATAAGCTTAGACGAATGTCGAAAGCAATAAAAGATATCTTCAAATTTTTTCTAAATATTTTGAAGGTCATTGCACTGTTAACTTAATTTGAAGCTTGTCATTAGCGAATAAAAGATTGTCACAGGTAATGAAGAATATCTAAAGAAAATAAAATAATGTTTAATCACATAGTTCGCCAAAATTTGCAGATGTATAATATATTAACAGATACAAGAAATCCTCGGTATCAGCCATAGCTCCGTGCAGCAATGAAGTGATGCATAACTAGTCCAAGTGACCTCAAACAAGAGCCTGGGGCTCGTTGAAATCAGACCCTTGGTGTGACTAGAGTTCCCCGGCCTCCAATCCGATTTAGGTTGGGAAATATTTACTGGGTGACACCGACGGTAACTCCAAAATTCGTAGGGTTGTGAGATGGGCAAAACCACCTTTCTTTACCAACATTGCCTTTGTTTGTAGACTCTGTGATCAAATGATATACGATAATGAAAATAATATTTCATGTCTGCTACACTGCTACAAATTCACAGAAAGCTCCTTTTACATATTTTTTGCAACTTTTTGTCTTCAAAAAATGCTAAATTCAAACTCCGCTTGCAATGATTAAGTGGGAGGTTTCAGCAGCTTCCGTTAGGATAGCGTCGAATTCATCCCATACTGTGGAATCAAACTGTGCCAGACTGGGATGCCATTGCATTGCCATAGAGTGTTACCGCATAGAGCGTTCTTGCAATACGCCTCGAAAATGAATAGTTTAGTTTTGCCTTGAATTTGTGTTTTCTGATAGTTTTGAAAGAAAACGAGAAGTTTTGAACAAAAACCATAGTAACCCATATGATTTTCAAAGGATTAAATAAAAAGAAACAATTTTTAGACAAAAATCACATCATATTATACTGATAATGTATAATTCAAATTGAATTTATAACCCGAGTCAGGTAACATGTACACACGGGCGTAGTACGCCTCGTCTCTTAAAAGTCAGCATTAGTCATTAGTACTACACTAAAAAGTAGATAAAGCGAAGCCAAGATACGATACCAAATACCTGAAACTTAAAATTTTAGTCCAGTATCGAAATTTGTATAAAACAAGCACGACTTATAACGAGGACTGCCTGCCTATGCATATATAAGCAATTATTGAAATACTTGTCTATTTTTCAACATTTACTGCAGAAGGCTGAGATTGATATATATGCATAGAAGCAGCTATGCACTACACTCAGTATGCAATTTTGTAGATTACATAGTAATATTTTACTGACCAGACGGGTGATGAGTTCTACAAGCAGCCAATGTATTACGCGCTGGCCCACGTCAGCAAGTTCTTCCAGCGCGGCAGCGTGAGGCTAGACGTCACCTACACTGATGACGTCCAGGCTGCGGCAGTAGAGCGGCCTGATGGGTACATCGCCGTAGTTCTTGTCAACCGGTAAGTTCATTCTAGCTACTCAATAGACTGGGGTAGAAAGACGTCGTTTGACGCAAGAGCGACAGGACACTGCCACGTCAGTATTACTTTGCTATTGTATCACCAATGGGTAGAGTGTATTGCATGCACCGGTAGTCTTAAAATTTCAGGGCCTTAGACCCCTTGTGCCTTACGATGACCTCTAAGATAATTTCTGAATTAAGAACTTCACGAAGAAGGCAAAGTAAAACTGAACTCTGACATGAGTATTTTATTCTAAGACTGAAATTACGGGCTTGGCTTATTCACTTCCTGGTTTTTCCAGCAACGAAGAAGACACTGCACTCACGATCTCCATCGACGACACCCGTTTCATCAACGTCGACATGCCTGCTAGAGCCTTCATGAGCTTCCTTGTTCCTCCGGCAGCTGCTTGAACAAAAACCTTCACTTATTATACGTGTTGAAGAGCTCGTGTTTCACAAAATGGTACAATTTTAATTTTTGGCTAAAAAATTGGATTGTGATAACAGTGAATGAAATAAAAATCATTTGGTTAGCAGGGCAGATACGCGGTGAAATTATATCATCTACTTATTTGCAAGTTCTTTCACTGATTCGAAATTACTGTAGATGTTTCACGACTGAATCAACTATATGAATTATATTTTCTACTTGAAGCGATTTTAATTGTATCTCTTGGCCTTTATTCAACGAATTGTGCTTCCTTAGAGAGAAACTCTAATAATAAACGTATCTTAAAAGTCGACCGATGACATTATTTGCCCCCAAACTGAAGTTTGCTAACCAGCTTTGCTGGGGCGACGCTGTGACCGCGTTTCTTGAACGTCTGATCTAGCCCAACGTTTGGTCTAGCGGAACATGGGGCCTACCGAAACGTTTGATCCAGCCCAACGTTTGGGCTAGCGGAACATGGGGCCTACCGAAGCGTTTTGACTAGCCCAATGTTTGGTCTAGCGGAACATGGGGCCTGCCGAAACGTTTGGTCTAGCCCAACATTTCGTCTAGCGGAACATGGGGCCTGCGAAGCGTTTTGACTAGCCCAACGTTTGGTCTAGCGCATTATAAGAGCTGCCGAAACGTTAGATCATGCCCGATGTTTGGTAAAGCTCAACATATGGAATGCCGAAACGTTTCGTCAAACGGAATATGCGGCCTGCCGGAACGTTTGGTCTAGCCCAACGATTGGACTAGCTAAACATTTAGTCCAGCGGTAAATGTGGCCTGCCGAAACGTTTGATCTAGCCCAACGTTTTATCTAGCGAAACATGTGGCCTGCCGAAACGTTTGATTTAGCCAAACGTTTAGTCTAGCGCTAAATGTAGCCTGCCGAAACGTTTAATCTAGCCCAACGTTTAGTCTAGCGGAACATATACCCTGCTGAAACGTTTGGACTAGCTCGACGTTTTATCTAGCGAAACATGTGGCCTTCCGAAACGCTTGGACTAGCACAACGTTTAACTAGCGGAATATATTGCCTGCCGAAAAGCCTGGTTTAGCCCAACGTTTAGTCCAGCGGTAAATGTGGCCTGCCGAAACGTTTGATCTAGCCCAACGATTGGTCTAGCGAAACATATGGCTTGCCGATAGTGCTTCTGTAAGCACTCTGTTATATCGTGCTTCATGCTCTCTGTTGAGGTTTCTTTCATCCAACCTTCAGCTGCCCTGAGTTTACGCTGATGCTCTTACTGGCTGGATAATCATCGAAGCAACTGGAAAGATATTCTTCAGCTGTCAGAAAGCGGGAAAGGCATATGAGGATTTCGTCTCAGCAAATATTTTTTTTTTATTTCAGTTCACAAAACAGCTATTCACTTGAGGAAAAACTTCCGAGCAGTATGACAGCGTCCGTATTTATTAGGAGACTATATCGACTGTGGGCAAAATAAAAATATTGCTTTTCAGCCTATAACCGGAATAAAGCTTGGCGCTGCTAGCATTGATACCACAATTTTGTTGAATAAAAATGGATATCACAAACTCTTCGCTGTCATATTTGACTGCGCGGGCACTCTAGTCTTGAAATATTCACGTTGCTGAGGCCGCATAACGATCCAAATATGGGAAGATTCGTATCCAGAATACGGTGCAGTGAGCTGTTCTGAGCTGCTTCATTCTAAAGCACTTTTGAAGTGAAAGCGCGATACTTAAAAAAAAATCATCACTTGCCCTGGCAGAAAAAGTGTTTTCGCGACACGAATCAATTATTGAAAAAGGGGCTGAGTCTGTGGTATCTTTATTTTGTTTGCAAACTGTCACACATATTATCGAGTACGAAGTAGCCACGGGTCCCGCTATCGAATTGAAATCATCAAATTCGCCGATGAAAAATGCAAATGTTAAAAATATGAAGGCCTAATCGCACATAATATGAAGTACCAAAAAGCCACGGGTCCCGCTATCGAATTGCAATCATGAAATTCACCGATGAAAAATGGAAATGTTAAAAATGTGAAGGCCTAAGTCATAATCTTCAGAAGGTGAGAAAACAACGATTGGCGAAGGCGTGTAAATATAGAAGCACGCCATAAGAAAAATATTACCGAAAAGTATGATTGCTCTGTTTGTTTTTATGCTGTCTTTATGTCTATATCACGAAATACAAAGGCGAAAACTTTGCTGATCTAACATATGCAAGGTCCACCGGTGATATAGTGTCTGGCATACATGGGCTACGTTAGGCCTCCTGCGTACGAGTCGAAATACGGCAGGGCTTCATGTTCTTGAAATACGTGCTTCTTTGTAGGTGATTACGGCTGAATCAATTAGAACGCATCGGTTCAAACTTGTATCATTGTGAATTGAAGCTCAATGGAAATGCACAGAGAGATTCGAAACTTAGCAAGTGGCCCTCGCTGTAGCGGAAGGTCTGCCGCGGCTCGGAGTTTAAGCCGTTTTTAAATGCAATAATACTAGACAAGTCAGAAGTGCATACACAACAGTGTTGATTATATAAGATAGGCTGCAGTATACGAATCAATAGGCCCATTCCCAAAGAGACACCGGAACTTACGCCGCGGCCCTCTATAAGCTATTACCAATATGTTATTAGGATATAGAGGACTGGAGAAAAGAGACAAAAAAGGGGGGAAGTGTCCCTGCCAAAGAGACGATCATGAATGCACGCAAGCACGATCAAGAGCCTCTGAAATGTGGAGCTTAGAGACATCAAACTGTGAAGTTGGAGCGGGAAAGAGAAGACGACGGATTAAGGTGGCTTCGAAAGCTTTGGCCGTTAAAAATTTGCGACTCCTGGAAGAGGAGTTCTTAGCTGCGGAGGATGTCTCTCCCAACATATATCAAGGCGATTTTTAAACGCGTTGACTGACTCCGCACTAACAACATCGGAAGGAAATCTATTCCAAATGCTGACTATGAAATACGGAAAGAACTGCTGCCTTAAGGTCGTTCTTCGAGCTTTATGCTTGATTTTTTGACCGTTGTGTCTCAAGCGATCATTGAGGTCTCGTTCAAAGAGCCCTGTTGTAGGTAGTTCGTTGAAGCCATTCAAATACTTGAATGTTTCTATTAGTTGCCCCCTGAGACGTCTTTGCTCGAGAGAGATCAGACCTAGTTCTTTTAGGCGACATTCATACGGCTTATTACGCAGCTGAAGTATCAATTTCGTTGCTCTGCGTTGGAGTCTTTTCATTTTATCGATATCCTTACACAGATATGGCGACCAGAATTGAACAGCAAATTCTAAGTGCGGCCGCACTAACGCCTTGTACAAGGTAATGATGATGTCCTTGGACTTGTATTCAAAATTCTGGTGATAAAACCCAGTACTCTGCTTGCCATTTTCACACTCATGTCCCCTTGCTGACTGTGTTGTAGTTTGTTTGTAATAGTGATTCTCAAGTCACGTTGCTGGGTGACAGGAAGGATAGGGAGAAACGTTTCCATGTATCGACTCCCCTATGCAGCAAACTGGAGGTTAGACGGAGCTCGTAAGGATTAAGAGACAGGAGCTATAATATGGGGTAGGTTGGGCTAAGTTGAAGATCTGTATTAGGACAAATTAAAGTGAGTTATAGTAGCCTAGGTTAGGTGTGCTGCATTTTAGAAAGTGAGAACATGAACCCACCGTGGAATTCCACGGGTCCTGCTTGTAATAATAATTGTTTTAGGCAGTCAGGTGGGCTGACTGAGATGTGAAAATGCCAAACATTTGGAGTTAGCTGACTATGAAAATTTACGGCGTTGAAATTTGTCTCTCCACCCAAAAAGAGGGAGGAGTTGAGCAATGTTCATTATTTTTGCAGAATCAGGGGGGTGGACATAGGTGTGAAAACTGATGAATCTCGGAGTTAGCTGGCTATCAAAAATGACGGCCTTGAAATTTGATCTCCAACGCGAGCATGGTCTTAAGTCCTTTGGTGTTCTAGTTAGATTTTGATATTAATGTAAAGGAGATTACGGTTCCAGAACCAATTCGAATTTTTCATTGCCGTGCCCTTGCTTTGTGGAAGTATGCGCTTTCAGAGTGGCTAGTTATTGTTATGATTGGAAGAGGGAGCAGAGGCGCTGGCTGTGAAACTTGAACTTACTTCCCCTCAGTGTACGTATAACATATATCCAATACATCTTTTTTACAGTGAGAATTTAAGATCTACACCGCAGTTACAGTACAATGTACTGACTGGTTGCCTTCAAAGTGAAACTGATAGACTGATAGCCTCTATAATATATTTAATTTTTGCTTACTGGACATGCCGCTTTCTTTTTTCTTACGCCTATCATTATTTTGCCGCTTTTTAGCATCCTTCGGTTTTCCGCAAGCTTGGCATACAACATTAGCCGGCTTTTTCCTTGCTTTGGATCTTAGCATACACTTGGAGTAGTGAAACTTGAACAAGGAAAACGAATAATAATAATAATAATTGTAATCTATCAATTTCTACAATAATATTTTTTTTTAAATATGATGCAATATCAACTAACTTAGAGACTTTGCGTTGGTGTACATGCAGTGAGCTAGTACGAAATGAGATATCGTTTATCGCAAAAGTAGTGCTCACAGCTGACGGGAGAGGCTGCAGATGTGGCATTTTTATCGAATGTCGCCAAGCCAACGAAACTCTAAAAATTTCTGCAGGTTCTCATCTCTGCACTTTTAGATAACAGAAGTCTTATCTGTCTATAATATCTACACGTCAACAGTGCACTGTACATCGACTGTTTTCTACCCCCCTTAGCTACCAACTGAACTCGGTCTGTACGCCTCTCCATAGAGCCTCTAGATTGCCGTATCCTTATGTATCTTTTTTTTTTTTTTTTTGTTTCATAAGTACGACAGTTTTGGCTTCATTCGTTTACAAACAATAGAAATCATGCCTTCTTGTTCAAAAGGCAATCAACAGATTGCTCAACAATGTACTTGGTCATAAAATATCAGTACATAAAATAAAAATATGTAGAGGTATAATTCGCATATATTCGGTAGGTACTTCTTCGGTAACCTAACTAAATTTGTATGGAATATGCTAGTAAAATGATAACCTGAAAGTGACTTCAGTTGCGCGCTTATAACTTGGTAAATTTTTCAACTACAAAGACCGTATACCTGTCGCTATTATTCTGTTGGATATCGTTCATGAATAACCGTGCAGAACGTTCTCCAGTTCTTAAGCTGGAAGTACACGGGAACAGTCCAAAAATTAGAATCTATCTGCACATGAGACATCTTTCAGGGGGATTTTTTTCCACTCCTGCCAGTTGTGCCTCATTCACCAGAAGTGCGTAAATTTTTTTTCTAATTTCTCAACAACTCTAAAATTCTTTATGTCAATGCGTGATAAAGTCAATAAAAAGCCATTTACTTCTAGTATTTAGATGGTAACTTGAACAATTAGTATGAGGTTAAAGTATTATCTAGTCCAATATAAGTACAAAAACCTTCAGATCCAGATCATAAATAGTAGCTGAGGTAGTCTTAAGTGATTTGACGATATTCTCTATTTGTGCCAGCCTGATGATAACGCTTGTGCGTTGAAACGTAGCATATAAATTTTAATTCATGGAGGTAAATGACTTTCTATTGACTTTATCACGCATTGAAATAAAGAAGTGCTTCAACATTCACCACGTTCTCATTCACTTCTCTGACAGCATTGCAAACAGGCCAGCTATCCGTACTCTCTAGCTCCTTTTAAATCATTTCCGTTAGCCAACACGTCAGTTATTAGAATTTTAGGTTGCTTTACATAGCGAAAAATAGACCAAACTAGAGCACTCTGAGAGCTCATTCCTCCGCTAAGTTAGGCAACGTCAGCAAAAAATTCAGAGTGATCCTGAAATTAGGATTTAAAATTAGGATCTCTTCCTTATGATCAGCAAAATTCAGTCATTTGTGTCTCTGGACAGTAATAAGAGCTTCCTGTAATTTTCTTGACGATCTGTCTGGAACTTTTTGAGTTATGTTCTGACGTGGCAAACAACTGTGAAACAGAAACGGACAAACCAATCATCACTAAAGTTCAGTTGGTTATTTTGTGTCTCTTTTGATGTATGTTGCTGACAAACAGTTTGACAAACACAGAGACAAGCAAACGGGCAAACAGATAACACAAAAATCTGGTCATTTACATCTATTATTCACGTCAACCATCGCTTGCTTCAATTTCATAAAAAAAAATCGGTCTGTAACTTTTTGAGCTATGCCACAGGGAAGTATGGTTGGCACGAAAGAATAACGTCCCGAAGGCCTAGCTACGGCTGAGGTAGCATTCACAGCCCCCCCCCCCCCTGGGGTCACAGCTCCCCTCAGCGTAAAACAGGCGAACCGAACATACATTCATATATATATATAAAATGGGAAACATTGTGAATATCGAATTATCTTCAATTGATAGCAACTGAATTTTAGAGCCATACAGCTCAAATTTAACTAAAAAATCAATTTTACATGTTCAATCTAATAAAACATAAGTTTCTTTAACGCTAAACTCACTTTCATTCATTACAAAATCAGCGTGATTTCTTTAATTTTACGCTTCAGGGTAAACCATACTCAAGTTCTTTTCAATCAAAAAAATCATTGCTAGAAGCTAGAGTTTACATTCAATAAGTTAAAGAACCTCCCCTCTTGCACGCATAAATTAAGTGAAGAAATGTTAATTAAGCGACTGCTTTATTTCAAACTACTCTACTGAGTAAGTTGAAGCTAAGCTTTGATGAAAATATCAACCATTAAGGTGGCAAGGCACAGGGTGCTGCAAATTACAGCATTCCCCTTATCATCTCAGGGTGAACTAGCTGCTGCAACTGCCCCATACCAAATAGTTTCACTGATATTACGTATGCCACGCAGTGCATCAGGTGCGGCGTACCGCAGTGGTTGCGCAGTAGAAGTAACTGCAATTTGGACAAAGTTGACAGTAACCAGAGGGATAGTGCGGTGACTGCTGGATAAAGCATGGCTAGAAAGCAGTCCAAGCAGCTGCCTGTGCTCCTGCTGGCGACCCTATTCACAGCATTTATCTCTTTTGCTGATGGTAAGTACTTTTATTGACGATTCACAGATTTCAACAGATGGTATGAATTAAGAAGCTTTTTGTGACTACAATCTTGTATTTGCTGAACATAAGAGAAGAAGTGCTAGCAATTCCAAACGCTCGTCTTTAACAATAAGGGTAGCTACAGTGCGTTCGCACTTCTTTTTATGAATAATCCTATTTCTGTATGGAAATTAATACAGGAAAAGTATACGAAATATTTTTAAAATTTTCATATAACTTATTCATTAATGTCAACTGCAAGCGAACACTTTATAAAAACATTATAAGGCAGACCCATGTGTAGTTGTAAATTTATATAAACTGTTCACGATAAGCTCGGGCCAACTTTTACAAAGAGGTCTGTAATTTCGGATTCAAAACAATTATTATCTGCTTAAAACACAGGCTTTTACAGTTGCCTGAGCACCACTGTTGCGTACTCTGCACTAGAAACTCAAAAACAAACAATTCAGTGCAATCATAAAGACTTTCGCCAATGTTTAAAAGCGTCCCTCGACATGTAGCATAGACCCTAACTTAAATTGAACCGTTTACGAGACTTGAACCATTATGTTATACATTCATACTCGTAGCCGTACACTTACAAAGCCCCTAACTTTACGATTCTTCAGTAAACCCAGACTTAACCAGAGAAGCAGTGACAGACTTTCGCAGCAGATTGTACAAGAGAGAAGTACTGTCTACACCAGCCACCTGGTGTAATTGCGTGCATGCATGCACAAGATACTGCATCAGCTGACAGTAACTGCACTATTAATTCTCGAAATATCGTTGCAAGTCACGGCTCTCTAGCAGACGTCGATTTTAAACGGATAATAGTAGATTGGTACACAAGTTTCGCGACATGAATCTAGAGAAAAAATTATTGACCAAAAGAGACAATGCGGCCATGACAGTTCCACGTACTCGCGCAGAGCTTAACAGCTTAATACTTCAGGCCTTGCTCAAACATGAATTCTTCAATTGATTACTGTATGTGAGAACATTATAAGTTATAAACTTATCTGTGAAAATATGTATACATATGTTATTGTAAGGTACTAGTGGCCCGAGCCGTTTTATAAATGACGGCAAAAACTTAGAATTTCACGAAAATCCCCGCTGCCTCCTGTGCTTTTTACTTCTCAGAGGGCTTCTTAAATGGAAATTTAGCTATCCCCGCTGCCTCCTGTGCTTTTTACTTCTCAGAGGGCTTCTTAAATGGAAATTTAGCTATCCCCGCTGCCTCCTGTGCTTCTTACTTCTCAGAGGGCTTCTTAAATGGAAATTTAGCTATCCCCGCTGCCTCCTGTGCTTTTTACTTCTCAGAGGGCTTCTTAAATGGAAATTTAGCTTCTTAGCTGGAAACTGCCATCTCCCGTAGCACCTTTGAACATGTCCAAACAGAGTGATGTAGGCGAGCTCAGACCCTTCAGTTGGAGTTCCCATGTGCACGCCGCTCCCCCCCCCATTATATATCGTCTTCAACACGCGAATTCTTCTTATCTTATTTCCATAGAGTGCTCCACCCTCCCCCATTAATACCATCTTCATCACTCGAATTTCTTCCTATCATATTCCCATAGAGCGTGACAGGAAAAATAAAAATATATTTTTAAATACATAAATAAATAAAAGCACGGCGTGATTTATTATATAGTACGGATAAAAATGGAAAGACTCCAACGCAGAGCAACGAAATTGATACCTCAGCTGCGAAATAAGTCGTATGAATGTCGCCTAAAAGAACTTGGTCTGATCTCTCTCGAGCAAAGACGTCTCAG
>LQNS02277216.1:5850331-5869325 GCA_001587735.2 Parhyale hawaiensis | reverse complement strand
TCTCTCTCTCTTTTCTCCTGTCCTAGCAATAGCTCATAGAGTGCCGGGGCGTATGTTCTGGTGTCTCTTTGGGAATGGGCCTATTGGTTCGTCTACTGCCGCCTATCTAATCTAATCTAAATGGCACTAGCTGTCGACAGTTAAGCCTTCAACAATTATATCTCTAATGTTGCGGCCATCCTTCCATTTGTAGGTCAGTGCGCTCGAAGGGACTACGATCAAGACAGTTTCGTGTGCGTGTGCAACGCCACCTACTGCGACGAGGTGGGGGAGATCGCAGTGCCGCCCGCGGGCACCTACGTCGTCTACACCAGCACCAGGGAGGGGCTCAGATTGGACCCCTCAACGGGGGATGTGGAGGACGCTGCAGGTATACACAAATTTATTTGATACTGAACTGCCTGTGACCCACTGGGTCACTAAAATCCCATCGAATCTTAAACCTATCCAAAGTTTTCGAGGTATTCCGTTTGTATAATAGCGAAGTTTGTGAGTCCAGCGACATACAAGTAAACAAAAGTTATCAAAGTTTTATTAGTTTGAAGATTGGCACCTAATGGGTATTCATTCTTTTCGATACAGCTTTACCTTACTCATCATTAATCCTACATGAGTCAAATAAAAGAGCTTGATTACTCATAGGATGAAACTGTTTGGAATTGCCCTTGTGAGGGGTGAAACTTGAATATTATCATCAGGATGTTCCTGCAGTACTATACTTTTCCTTGTTTCCAATAGGTTCAGGCCCAGCCACCATCGACATCGATACCTCCGTACAATATCAGAGCATCCTTGGCTTCGGCAGCTCTATGTCCGACGCTGCTGGTATAGCTCTTCACTCTCTGTCTGATGAGGCCCGTGAGAATGCCCTCAGGTATTTATATCTGTTTTTGCTCGCTAAGAATATATAACTAAGTAATTTATTTCTATTTACAGCCTGCTTTACCTAACGAAGTGAATGTGGTATGGTATGGACACAGTTTGCTGTGACCGCACTCTGAGCCCGGCAGGAATGGCATTTTAAGGCTGAGGGCTGAGTACCTGTCAGAGTGTTGTCTTCTGAAGTTGTGCTTTGCTGCGGGCTGTAGGTTTCTTGGAGGAATTTACCAATGAATTGCAGCAGAAATCCCTGTTAAGTAGAAAAAGAAACTAAACCGTAGGTTGTCTCTGGTGTAATCAATGCATTGCATCGTACGCTGACATAAACTTGCTTTTGTTTGCAGTAGAAAATAAAATTAGCAACAGCAAGAGTGCAACTATTAACTGTTCTCATTATTTTATAGGAAGTATTTTGCTCACTGAGGTAATATTTTATAAAACAGAAATATATTGTTATTAACTTAATTGTTCACAGTGGCAGACTGTCAAAAGAAAAGAACACTCTGAATTTACTGTATGTGTTTGTTATCGGACCATTGGCCTACACTGTAACGTAAGGCATCAGATTATAGTTCAACAAAGCCCCAAGTTTTATTCTCTCTTCATCATGACTCAGCACTGAAGAATGTTTTTTCCTTTACTTCGTTGAACTTCTATTTTATTTCCGTGCTGTGAGCTTAGAATAAATATATTCATTCGAGTAAGAAAGAAAATCCTATATCCATACTTAGAGCTTCGACTTTTCAAGTTTTAGCTTTAAAACAATTTGACAAGGTTCAATGAATACATTCTTTCCTCTCTAATGCTTCAGATCAGGACGGACAAACACTCACAAATTATATATTATTATATAGCGGTATGTGGCTGAAGCAGAATCAAACTAGTATCAGATATGATTAGCATGGTATCTAATTGCCATTTCTACAACAGCTTTTTTTTCTTTAACGCTGAGAGAAATTGCTTGTAGACGTTGCACTGTTAATATTACTCATTAAATTTCGGTTCAGCTGTAGTGATTAACGTATATAAATAAAATATTAATTAGACTCAATTACTGTGACAGAAATTAATTTCAGCAAATTTAGCAGAAAAAAAATCATTTGTATCGTTCACACTATATAAAGGCTGAGTCACACTATGGTCCGTTGTTTCCTGAACACAGTACAAAGGCTTCGAACGTTTTGTGGTATTCAAGCAAACACAACTGTACATCAAACAGCAGATATGTCAAAACGTTAGTCGCGTGTCAACTGGCTACATCTTGGAACGCATCAGTAGTCAAAAAGCTTCTCGAGGAGGCAACAGAACATTAGAACGTGTGACAGGCTGTGACGGCGTCAAAAATCTTTAGTGTGAACCTGCCTATGCATTTAGTTCAAATTATTATTTATTTGATCTTCTTTTGTGGTCAGGACTTACTTCAGTCCTGAAGGCTCCGAGTACAACATGGTTCGAGTAACAATCGGTGGCTCGGACTTCTCCCCTCGCCCCTACTCGCTTGATGATGTAGAGGGCGACGTAGAGCTCGTCCACTGGTCTCTGCAGCCTGAGGACTACAACTACAAGGTATCAATTTGGACTACAATATCTTAATACGAATCATAATTATCATAACAATAGTACATTTCAACTAGTAACTATGGCAATAACAGTACAGATGTTGGGCTTAACGTAACGTTAGAGTCTAAACTTTACAGTTCACACTTTATTAAGATGAACTAATATATTTGTTTATTGCTATGTTAAAAGTGAATAATTTGAGCACCAACAACATCGAACAGGGTTAAAGAAATACTCTGGTGAATATAATATACATGCAATATTTTACCAATATATACTGTATGAGCTGATGGGATACCCGGTAAATTGTTATTGTGTACAAATGAAGAATACAGCGTCTGCATCTAAAAATTTCTATCATTTTAACGCTAGGCGATAGATTAGTCACCAACTACACTGTACTTGACGGCTGGTAGATGATACTTAAATAAATATATTTTATTTAGATTATGATCTTACACAAAAAGTACACTGCTTGTGGAGATACAAGAAATGTGTTTAACAGCAAAAAACATAAATTCTTAGCTAAACTAGCAGAGTGGGGGCAGTCATTGAATTTTATGACATCCAAATGACCTATATTGTTCAAAACTAATTTTTCTTCTATCTATAACAAACTTACTGAATCTCCGTCTCTTGCCGGTAAACACATTTCTTAGCTTATCGTGAACAGTTTATCTTTTGTTTAAGGTCGCTATTTGACGTAGAAAGGATTTATCAAAGTTTCACCAACTATCGGTATAGGACTTACTTGGTGTAGGTGGGTCCTCAAATGCAGTGCTGTCAATGACTTAGCGTATCAACATGAAATCAGAAATATGAAAATCATCTTTGGGCTACAGGTGATCACATTACGAAGACTATAAACAGATGATACAAAACGACTGTTCTTTTTTAACATTATTAAAGAGTTAAACCATTTCTCAAGACAATACTGATCAGCATGATGTACCAAGCCTGGACACTGTTATTTATTTTATCAGCTACCTAACTTACGACGCGCTGTGCTCTTGAGTGACGACGACGTCAACGTGTTCGGAACTCCCTGGACGCCCCCCGCTTGGATGAAGAGCAACAAGGAGTTCACAGGCACCGGGGTGCTCCTCAGGGAGAACTGGCAGCCTTATGCCAACTATTTCGTCAAGTGAGTCGTTCATGCGATGAAAAGTAAGTTTATACGCACGCAAAGAAATCTCCGCTTAATATGACGGAATGGTTCAACGAGACAAATTATAGGTGTGAGGTCAAACGAAGATAATTATTCCCTTTAAATAAAGTCAACAGAACTATATCTACAAAATTTTAGCTTGCGTGATATGAAAATAAGTAAAATTCAATTAAATCAGTCTAGTGCCAATTAAAATAAATCAATCGATAAGTCAGCTGGATGTATTTAAAACTGTCGTTGACTTATTTTGATATAAAATTAACTTATTTACCATGAAGCTAAAAAGGTACAGATCTTTTAGCCCTAGATACCGAAAAGTTTCTGCTTCAGCTATAATTTAGGTTCATTTGCCAGAAAGTTAACTGGGTGCACTATTTATAGTCTGACCATTTTATCAAGGCAGTTCAGTGGTGGTCATATTCCTCTATTGCGGTGCCAGTTTTGTGGGTATTTCTGAGCTTTCTCTACAAACAGGTAGTGGGCGGGGCTAAGATATGGGCCGAACAAAATCTCAGAACTACCCATAGAATTGGCAAAGGAATAGAGGAATTTGACCACGGCTGAACTGCCTTGATAAAATAGTCAGATTGTAGTAAGTAAGAACTGTCTTTCCTGGCCCACACAAATGTTCTTGCTTAACGTATTTGGTTACAGTAACTAGGTGTTTCGCTGTGTTTAGCTCCCCTCCCAAAACGCTCCTGTTGGTTGCTATAACATAAACAGAACACAAGATTAACACAAAAAACAAGCGTTTTAGTTAAAGACTGATAATAATGTTTAGTAACTTTTGAGACCGGCGATTGCTATAGTCTTACAGTAACCTCCTATTTGTGGAGTAGTACGTATTTCGTATTGAAGCGAATTTCAGTAACACTCTGATTACCATATTGCTAATATTTTGTTCATTCAGTTGTAATATGTTTTTTCTTAATGTTGGAGCATAGACTACAACAGTACTTGACTCTTAGGTCCAAGTGGCCTCTGATGCTGGCGGCCAAAATAGGAAAAATGGGATTTTTTTAAGAGCTATTATGAACATGCCCAGACACGGTCATGCAGGTAAGCCCCCAAGTGCGTCCCGCCATATCCAAGATACCTTCTCCGCAAGAAAAATATTAGATACCTTGGAAGTGAAAATTCCAGTTTTCCATTGCCGACTTTTGGCCGCCAGCGTCAGACCTAAGAGTCAAGTACTGTTGCCGTCTATGATTGGACAAAATTAATTAGGGAAAACCCAAACCTTTGTCGAGTTATTACTTCAATTCCGTGGTAGACTAAGATTTTCCTTGTATAAAAATTATGAAATATTAAAAGTTTAACTGTTAATGTGCCCCAAATTTCGAGGCTAGTGCTATTTCTTTTTTACTATTTTTTCCGTATTTGCTTATTGTAAAATTAGTTTTCTAATGGTAATTAAGTAAATGCAGCAAGCTTAACATACTGTACAAATGCACATGTAGAAATCTCTTCCTGTAACTCGAAAACTAGATTTAAGTGCATAATTTTATGGAAAATATTTCCAGTAATTTCATCTCCTTTTGATGGAGCAACTGCGCTAGTTCTGGAATATTCAACAATTTCATTTCTTTAGTGAAAATAAATTTTTACAGGTGGGTGGAAGCATACGAAGCTGAAGGTGTGCCTGTTTGGGGCTTCACCCCACAAAATGAACCTTTGACTGATGAAGAGGTTGGTACCTACACTAGTGGTCTATTTCTTGGAATATTATTTATTTTTTATCAGAATATTACTGTATTTCAATAGACAATTTTGTGCTGCGAAGAAATAGCAAATATGTATACGTCCGTAGCGAATGGGTACAAGAGATCGTATCAGAGTTATTTTGATCAGTGCGGTAGTGTCTACTGCTCAACTTTGCGGACCTCAAACGTACAGTAGTTCTATTCTTACGAAGAAAAAGATGTTAATTCGCTTTCTAGTATATTAATGTACTTGAAGAACAACAGATACACTAGAATATATGCTAGTTTACGATCTTATTTTACTTAATTTTGTTAGAAAACGATATCATAATTGTCTCGACGAAATAGTTAGGATAAATTGGCAATCTAATGACGTCATCATTAACTCATACCTGAAACGAAGCCAAAAGTCAGCTAATTTTTATAACTTCTCATAGTTGTATCAACAGACAGTAATATATACACGTAGATTGCAACAGTACTTGACTCTTAGGTCCAAAAGTGGCCTCTGACGCTGGCAGCCGAAATAGGAAAAATGAAATTTTCTCATGAGCTATTATGAACATCTCTAGACACGGTCATACAGGCAAGCGCCCAAGTGCATCCCCGCCGTATCCAAGATACCTTCTCCGCAAGAACAATGTTGGGTACCTTGAAATTTTTTTTCTTCAGTATTAGATAGGGGGAAAAGAATAGATCTTGAGAAAATCCCTTTTTCCGTTGCCGACTTTTGGCCGCCAGCGTCAGACCTATGAGTCAAGTACTGTTGCGGTCTATGATACACATAATGTCAATGCACTATGATGCGCCAGCAAGAGTTATCGAAATAAATACTACCATTACGACGTGTAACATGCTGTCTTCGCGAGGGAAATTTCAGTAGAAAGTTGAATAGTTCCCATTTTAGCAATCTAAGCAATATATCATTGAATTAGTTTCATACATCTGTAGTTCACATTCGCTTACGTTCATTAATTTTTAAAAACTAGGATACCTGCTATGCTTTCAATACGAAAACAATACTTTCATTTGCTTATATCATAGACCAAACCATACACTGACGAGACACGTAATGACCCCTAAGGCAGATTTCGGTTCCGCAATTGGGCCTGACTGCACGGTGCCGCTCACGTATTTTTTATGTTCTCTCATTACTTTTTCGTACATGGTTTAGGCTATTTGACTTAATTCTTTTACATTCAGTAATGATTGGCAAACCTGTACGTACTTCTAAAACTTCTATACGCAACAAATTCACAAAAATATTAAGATTTGAAGTATAATTACGTAGAGTAACTGTTTATGACATCCTTTAATACTTGCAGTAGAGTAAAATTATTGCTCAATAGTTAGTAAAACAAATAGTCTGATGTTGTAAAACAGGAGCTTCTCAAGTTTCTGGTATGCTCGGTTTGTAATGAAATGCCAAGTAAACAGCTGATGAATTTGGTAACGAAATTTATTTGGCATACGGGCTAAACAAATAAAGCAGAACAGACAGCAGAGCTGAAAGGTGAGTTGGAGCAGCTGGCAATCGTGAAGTGATGAAGCCCTGGTAGTAGTGAAGAAATGAAGCACTGGCCACCATGAAGTAATCTAGCATTGGCAGCAGTGAAGTGCTATAGCATTGGCAACCTATAAATGATCTAGCATCGGCATACGGGAAATGATGTATCATTGGCGGCCCTAAAGTGATCTAGCATTGGCAACTGTGTAGTGATATAGCTTTGGCAGCCATAGAGTGATCTATCATTGGCAGCTGCGAAGTGCTAATAGCACTAGCAGCCATGAAGTGATGGAATGTAGGCCAACATTGAAGAAATTTAACTCTTGCAACCATGATGTGATGTAACAGTCATCCAAAAATCATATAATGGAGGAAACTATGAAGTGATGTAACATAGTCATCCATTAAATCACGCATTGTAGGAAACCAAGAAGTTATGTAATGTAGGGCACCATGAATTGATTAAACAAAGTAGGCTAATCCATTATATTATGTAATGTAGGCAACCATGATGAGATGTACCAGTAACATATAAAACATGAAGTGCGGTAACGTAGACAGCCATTACGAGACGTAACATCAGAATAACCATTATATCATTCAACTTAGGCAGCCATGGACTCATTCAACTTAGGTTACAACTATGAAGTGATTGAACTTAGGGAACCATTAACTGATGTAACATAAGCAACCATGAAGTGATGTAACGTAGGCAAGCACAAACTGGCGTTGGTATTCCAAGGTAGTAACGGAAATGACATGGTGCAGCTGTAGATGGTTCCAGTGATAAAGGATTGTATCAGCACTAAAATATCATTTTTAAGTCCTTTAACGGCTGTCCCTCTATCGTTATCTCATGGTTAATTATGTATGTTTAATTCATGGCTACTATAGTCTGATCAACCTACGAAGACGGCTTGGGCGGGGCATAAGAGATTGCGCATGTCATATTTTGTCCTTGGATAAAATTGATCTTTTTGTATCTTACTTTACCAATTAATAAATATAGAGTTATCTTGGACTGTTTTTGAAGTCGCAGCTGCAATTAAGCATTGCATATTTGCAATTAATTTCTTGAAACAATAAAATATAGCAATATTTCGGAAACTTGGCACAGCAGCAAATGCAATTCCAAATCTGTCACTCCAAACCTGTCATTGGAAAAACTCAGTTGCATCTGATATTAAAGTACATTACATGTGGTATCTGTGTGTCAATTTTTTCTAGAAAATCTTAATATTCCTAGAACTTTTGATGAATTTTCAATCATTTTTTGTATCCAAAGGCACGCTATATATCGCCTACTGAAGATTTATTATTACGAATTTAGATTTCTTGCTCTATAAGGCATTCCTTGTGGTATGACAAAGAAATTAATCTTTGTTTGAGATTTCTGTGATTATTAGATCTCATTTTATTAAAACGTAAGTCGGCGTCCAGGCGTAGTTGCAAGAGGCCTGATTTTAGTGCCCAGTTTATGTATTGTGTGGTCTATGCTTATATATATATATTTTGTGCAATATACTGAAGCGAGTAGCCATGCGTGATAATTATATATGAATGTGAAAACTAGCGTTATTTACAACGCAACTATTATGTGCTTCTGAAGACTGATACCACATACTTGCTTTCGATAACACCAAAACACTGCGCGCTAGGTGTTTGGATTTTTGAACTAGCAATGGTACTCAATACCATTATCATTGAACAAAATATAGAAATTATGAACATCTGGCTCGCTTCGAGGAATGCCGTGCCCCTGGTCCATCCATTGTCCAATATCTGCTTTAAAAATTTTTTATCAGCAGTGTTCAAAAATTATGCACTCGTAGTGATAAACTTTGTCTGCCATGTGAGCGTAGGAATGGACAATCAACGCATGTCGCTGGCCACCCGAGGACATGAGGGATTGGATCAAGGATTATCTGGGCCCCACCCTTGTCAACGCTGGTCATGGGGACCTGGTCATGATGGTCTTCGACTTCAACAGGGACAAGTTGCCAGACTACCCTACTCCTGTAACTACTTAACATTTAATTAACTTAGTAGATTCTAGCGCTGTACACAAATGGTCTGTGACTGAGACAGGGATAGGTTACCTGTCTATCCTATTCCTGTATCTTACCACAACATGATTCAGTAAATTGTAGGGCAGTACACCATTTCATGTTCTCTTTGTGATGGCTAGCCATGTAGTCTAGCTGTGCTGCTCCCGATAGCAATTAATTTTTAAGCTGTAGTCTTACCTTTTGCGCTCCGCATTGATAAGTAGAAAACTACGTAGACTCTCCCAACCTGCATCACACATTACTGATAAAGATTCCTCTACGAACAGCTCCTGGAAGATCCCGACTGCAACAAGTACATCTCGGGTGTCGCCGTCCACTGGTACAATGATGACATCGATTCGCCAGATGTGTTGCTGCAGACAAGGGACCTCGACCCCACCAAATTCCTACTTCAGACTGAGGCCAGCACGGGTAAGTCTGTAACTGTCCCACGATTTGGGATCAAACGCTTCTACTGTTCAAGTCCATCATTCGTGAAACGCTTAGCACAGGGAAAAATTGAGAAGAATGGAGTTGAGCAATCTTCATAATTTTTCTAGGGAGTTTGGTGGTTGACCTAGATGTGACCCATGGCAAAAAACTAGACCTAACTGGCCATAAAAAATGACGGCGTTGAATTTTCCTCCACTGCGGCAGATCGTCTCGCGGTACGAGGCCTCCCAATTTTGCTGTTATTATCAAGAGCGCAGGTGAGGCCAGCGCAAGCTTTGTTTTCCTATGTTATTATTGAAGAGGTAATCTCTGAGACAGAATGGGGCTGTGCCCTAGCCTCGTTCATCAAAAATGACTTCGTTGAATTCGCCCCTACCGCGGGTGATGGTCTTACGCCACCGAGGCGTTCTAGTTGAAGCATCAATTTTATTGCGGCCTTAACCGTTACTTCCAACTCCAAAAACAGTAGTACGTACTTATACCCTATTTTTCCCTATCTAAGAGAACTGTGTGCGCAAACAAGATTATAAACAAGCAAGTAAACAGATATGCGGATGAGAGTTTTAGCGCTAACAGATAGTCACAGAAGCCCGGTGTGATAGATTATGCAATAGATAAGATTAGATTAGATAGGCGGCAGTAGACGAACCAAGAGGCCCATTCCCAAAGAGACACCGGGACTAACATCCCGGCTTCTTTGAGCTATTGCCATTATGTTAGAACTCGTTTAGCTTTGCATTCCCAATAGTCACCAAATTTTTCTGAAGTTATTTTGTTTTGAGTTCACTAGTGGTCAGTACTTCCTTTTTGTTCCGCTTAAGGAAATGATTTCATGCATACAGTTGATATCACTCCTGCGCAGGTGTACGAGAGCCTGATGAAACCAGCGTTTTACTTGGTGACTGGTTCAGAGGAGTTCGATACATCTACGACATAATTGAGGTAGGCTCAAATGTTTTAGATGTCGCGGAGGTTTTAAATTTTTCTTTGCACTTAAGGTGACAAACATTGAGTAGTATTTATTAAAAATATATTTGTTTCAACAAAAAAAAACTCAGTTAACTTCTTAATCCCCCACCTCATGATACAAATCAACTATGTGAAATTTACAGGATTCTATACAGTCACGGTTGATACTAAAAATACTTTATCATCAACGGCAGTACTCTATTTTCTTTAAAAATTTTAACAGTAACTATCTCCAAAACGTGCGAAACTCTAAACCAGGTTGATTTAGCTTCAAATTATGAGTATATGAGTATTTTAACAAAAACATTTTATTTCATTAGGATATGTTTCAAAAGTAAACCTACATGTCTTTTCAATAAGAATATTTTGTGCTGATCAATATTTTTTTCTATCAGTTAACTTGCCCTAAATAACCTTCGGATGATGTTCAAATAGTAATTTGCACGTCACCTATCAGTATAGATTCCAGCGGCCCAGAAGAGTAGATAATAATATTAAATACTTTACTGCTTGCAATTTTCACTATAGCGCTACGGTTGGGTGCCAGACTTCATGACGTACGTAACGCCACCTGGACTTCGTTCGATAAACCTCACTGTGTCACGGGTATTTCAGAAGCAGCTTTATCCGCATCACGGCGACTGTGTGAAGTTTTCCGAAATTCAGTTGTGGAAATGGCTACTTCATAAACTGAAGATAGTATGCGTACTCGTTGATTAAGTCATGAATTACAGTCGATATTTACTGAAATTATAACATTTGGTGTCTCCTGACCAGAACCTGAACTACTACTGCGCTGGATGGGTGGACTGGAACATGGCACTGGATACCACCGGCGGAAAAACCTGGACAGGCGGATCACTGGATTCCACCATCATCGTAAATGCGGTGAGGCACATTTTTCAAAGCACAAGGACAGACACTCCTCGATAAAAGCCCTACTTGCTTATGCAGTACTCTTATTTAGATACAAAAACTACCAGTTCCGAGGACCTACTTGGAAGCCAAGATTTTGAACCTATATAATAAACTGCACAAAAGAAATAGGATATCTTCCGAGGACTATTGTACTACTTACATTCTTAAAGCCCACGATACCCAAGGTTGCAGCAGCCTTGCGTGTTGAACTGGTGGTATTAGAGATGCCGGGAGTATGCACAGCTGCCGTAGGGGCACTTACCTTGTCCAGAAAAGGGAGGGTAGGAAGGTCCCGGGTGGTTGAACCATCCGCCCTCAGTCGACTGCAGCCGTACTTACTCCTTTGAGGCCGGTTGGCCTACATCTGCATCCACTTGGTTCCCCAGTGGAGAGTGCGGGCAAGCGGTCTCCACCTTTACCTTTAATAGAGAAGGGAAATCGAGGATCTCTAGGTAAGAGTCTCGTTTTCCATCTGCGTGTCCGCACGCGGTTAGGAGACTTTGGCGCAAGCCTGCAAGTAATCTCTATTCGGTTCTGTGCGTTACACACTGTTGTCGCGTGACGTTATGCTCTCATGAATCCTGTAGGTGTTCGCTGGGACGCTGGGGGTGTTCGTTGTTTTGGTTTTCTAAAAGTTTCCTAGCCATTGCGATGACGTTTCAGAAGAAGGAAAAGAAGAGGCATGCAGTAGGCACGTCATAATAAATACAGGCCGCCCCTGCACTAAAGAGCACCAAAGATGAAAACAGCAAATGGGGAAAAGAAATAATAATACATAGAGTAATGCATCGCCAGTAGAAATACGAAATTTATTCAAAATAAATTAAAGATCAGCTGAAAGTAGTGAGACGAAATACCGAATCTCTTACAGTAGCACTCTGCAATAGATTTCAAGTACAAAATTATATGTATATTAGTCAAGGGGCTTAAACTGATATGCCTTTTTTAAAGTTATTTTTAAAAGGAGGATAGTTAGTAACACAATTTCAAGAAGGAAAGTTCCTTTAGACATACAAAAGATTGATTCTAATAATTTAAAATAAATGTTTGTGCACTCAATGAGCATTTTAAATTTGATAAACGAAGACATTGTGGGATAAACCTCAGTTTCAAATTGATCATAAAGCTTGCTAGCAGCATTTGTCAACCGCCGACCAAAACAAAACGATTAACCTTTAAGTTGACAAATATTCACTCTCATTTGTTGCCTGGAGTCTCCAGCGTAATATTATTATTAAATAAACCATTGACCATTTATTTCCACACGCAGCAATTACATAGCACTGCTCGGTAGCCTCTAGTATACCAGCTTTTCATATTTGAATCTAAGCTTTAAATTCCAGACTGCAGACGAGTTCTACAAGCAGCCAATACTTTACGCCGTGGCCCACGTCAGTAAGTTCTTCAAGCGAGGCAGTGTACGTGTGAACACGACCTATACTGAAGATGTCCAGGCCACGGCCGTGACACGGCCTGACGGGTCCCTGGCTATCGTGGTGCTCAACCGGTGGGTCGAGAAACGTCTAACAAAATTCCACTTGAAAAATAATTCAAGTCTTGGTTCACACTTTATTATTTGTAAATTAGTAGCTTACATATCAATTGTATTTACCCTAAGTCTAATTTGTAATGAGCACGGTACTTCTATATCTAAAAAAAATTCTCATGTCTGTCGGGCGTCTCTCTTCCCGGAAAATTGTATTATTTATAGCATATTCTTAACTAAAGCACTCTGAGAGCGCATGCGCGTACCTACGTCAAGTAGTACAATATCGCTGCCTGGGAGACCTTAGGCCCCAGTGACTCCCAAATTTCATATTTCCGGTGAAAACGACTTGAAACAAGAACAGCCTACCGTTAAAATCTCTTCAGCTCACAAGACTGAGCAATGCTCAGCTTCAGTACCATCCTGTAGCTGTTTATAGCGTCAAATGTAAATTCATTTAGTTAACATCATAGTTAAGAATTACAACATATTACGCCAAATTATTTAAGTACTTGCGTACTGTTCACACATTAACGTTGTACTCTTCTGAATCTATTTCTGACTTCATGTTTACAATTATTGTAGTAGTCATATAATATATTTATTGCTTTAAAAAATCTAACATTTTTATTGATGAAAAAGTAAGACTGAGTGGTAACGAAGGCAATAATTAAGCTTATTTGTTTAAAAATACCAGCAAAATAATTCCTTAAATCGTATATTTCCCCTCGTATAACTTTCGACAGGAGTATCTGCATTACAAATATACAACAAAAGCTGTTAAATAATGCTATGGACATATCAGACCTTATAAACTAATTTGGCGTTTGTATTTGAATTGAACCAACAGAGATGTATGGGTTCATACGCACCCCCGAGGGGAACACCCGGGGTTTCTAAAAGTTTCCCTCGGTACGTCCAGTTAAGAGGCCGCGTGTACGGTTTCTGTAGGCTCAGATTTATGCTACTCAAAATTTCAGCGGCCACTGGAGCAAATGCTGATTAGAGAGCTTGAATTTCTTCTGTACATATTTGATAGTTTGCACCCAGGAATACCAAGGATCTCTTGTAATAATTACCAGATTTTGTATCCTATTGAATAGAGTTAGAGAACATTTACTTGTACTAAATTTAAGGTAATCAGTATACTCTTCAGTAAATCTCATCCTTGTATAAGTACCAATTTACATAAACATGTGCACGCAGCAACGAAGATCCAACTGGACTCTCTATCTCCATCGACGGCACTCGCTTCATCAACACTGAAATGCCCGCCAAAGCCTTCATGAGTTTCCTCATCCCACCGGAGGAGGCTTGATGCAAACACCATATCGAATATCAGGTGGCAACAGACATATCAACAGACCCATTTCCAGAGAGGATCCTCAGCCCATGCTCCGACTCACATTGAACAATTGCAGTGATGTGCATGCTTGTGAAGCGTTACTTCCAACGTCAGTCAACTAAAAACTAGTAGGTGTCTCAAAAAATGCTGCATTTTCAGTTGGCTGCTGTATCATCATTTTAATCAAACAAAAGGATATATCCTACATGGGTTGGGAATGCCTTTTATATACCGAAACACAGCAGCCAATTGAAAATGTAACTTTTTTTTTACACACCCAGTATATGCAGTACTCAAACTGCGCTAAACATGACGTCGTGTTTAGATTTTAGTTGAACACAAATAGGAGTTTCACTCAATTTTTTCAACTATCCTTCCACAACACTATTCTGAGTCATAAAGCTGTAAAAAGTTAACCCCAGTTGGATTATCATCAAAATGCTTTTTTACTTACTTCCTTCAGAAAATAAACTGTTGCTTCGTGCGTGTGTATTTTTGACATCCAACCCTATCCTGAACCTGGGAGTAATCTATATTATAATTCTGCTCGTCCCTCCGTTAATTAGTAACTTAGTATGACCGGGTCTCTTTCAGCAGTATTTGAAAGGAAAAATTGGGGCTTCCAAAAAGTATCCTCGATGCGACCTTGGAAGGAATCAATAGGAGGAGTTGAGTTAAAATTCAAGCTGCTACCGCTCTCAGGTCTGGGGTAGATGATTTGCTGCTTGGTTTGGAACATTTTTCAACCCTCGTATGCATGATACGAGTCAGCGGGCATCGTAATAGAGCAACAATTCTTTTGTTCTGTAGAATTTCCACAAGTTCCTTTAGTATTAGATAGGGGAAAATTAGGATGATACGGGTCTGAGATATCACTGAAGCATTTTTTTTTTCGTTCTAAGGAATTTCCACTGGTTCCAGCTAGCATTCATGATGCAATCACTTGTCCTAACACAAAATTTTTGAGAAATTTGAAACGCAAGTGACGTATGATCTACACTGGAAGTAATTCAGCATTGCAATGACGTTTTACTATTGCTCGTGGACTTCTTTTGATATGCACGTACATTAAATATGATTTGTTTTACCTTAATAACGATATTCTAAAGTAAACATATTCTTCCAATCACTTAGGCAATTCTTGTTCTCAAAGACGGATCTATAACATAATTCTGCTTGTGGTTCCTTACGTAAGTCCATCCCGTCTGTCCGTCCACCCATTCGTCTGCACGTTAAGCTTTCAATATTAGATCGGCTAACATTGAAAAAACTCTAATTTAGGCTGAAAGGAATTTCAGCCCTAGCTGTACTTTTTCGCTTCTTAAAAAAGTTTTCAGCTAGTTTCCACATATCGATTCAAAATATGCGTTGGACATTAAAGCAATGAAATTTAAGAAAGATATTCGGAAATGAATAATGAAGACTCTCTGAAGCGGAATGACTGCTGTGGGGGCTCAGATTATAAGAAGTTTTCTACATCATAATATTATTAAGACAAGTAGAAGCTGCAACCGCTGCAGCGTAAGCGGAATGGTAGGGAAAAACGTTCCCGTATTTCGATTCAGGTGTGAAGTAGACTTTGGATTAGACGGAGTACGTCGGGGTTAGGTAACGGCCGCAAATTTAGGCGTAGTAGGTTCTGTTAGGGAAGCTACGTTAGGTCAAACTAAAGTAACTTTCAATAGCGTAGATTAGGGTTGCTGCATTTTAGAAAGTTAAAAGATTAACTGTGGAATTTTTACGCTGCCTCTAGTCTGCAGAATGATACGTATGTTCTGCTTATGGTTCCATGCTTCCGTCTGTCCGTCCATCCTTCCGCACGTCCAATCTACACGTTTCACTTTCAGTATGAAATCGGGAAACACTGACCTTGAAAAAAATTTTATTGAGCAAGGAAAGAATTTTAACCATCTCTGTACTTTATTATTTTTTGAAAAAAAAAAAACAATCTAGTCAATTTTGAAGTAACAATATTAAGTTCAATTGACACGTATCATATCAACCAATTTTAAATGTTTTTTCTCACAATATAATATTCACAATGCTGAAGTCTCATGACGTTGTTAACAGGGCCGAATGCGGCGCTAGGATAAAGTACGGGCGCACATATTGGGTAATTTTGGACAGCTCCAGGTACGTTTTTGTAGCAAAAGTGTGCTGTCTAAGGAAATACGATATGTTATCTCAAAACGGGGGGAGGGCGGGAGGGGGTTGCGCGAACACAAGAATCTATTATTGAAGATATTGGCCGAGTCTCTTGTACTTTATTCTATAGCGCTCGTTTTGAGCAAACATGAAATTCGGAGTTACCTTTGAATATCCAAATGCCCCGGTATTGTGTGAAAAGATCAGATATAGCGACGAAAAAATAAAATCGTGTAAGATGATGAATGGCTAAATTAGCTCTAAACTATGGGAATTATGGCTTAGAGAAAAATGCAAGAAATACCTCTGAAGCGTAGGACTGCCACAATTGTGTTTTTATCGTAACTCTTAGTCTTTATTAACACAGAAGTGCAAATCCTTTGCTAAGAGAACACTTGTAAGATGCATGGGTAAAACTAGAGTACCGGGTACTAAGATTAGACGGGATGTCGGGCGCACATTTACCAAAAAGTTACTCATCCGCCGAACATTTCACTTGGGCGGTCACGTTGCTGTCACCACTACTTGGAGCGTATCAATATCATACTAAAACTATGGCTTATTGCTACTTTAAACTAACTCAGATAAAAGAGGTACACTAAAAGCTTGGTACTGCCGCTTGCCATAGCGAGCAAAGTGCAATAAACTACTCGTATATTAAATATTCTTTTTAATGGTATAGCTATTGGCAAGCCGAAGTCATGTTCGCAGAAACGTAATCGAATACGGAAATGCGTGGCGGTGAAGCTTTTGCATTAGTGTGCACCCGCTCTTACGGTAGACGGACTGTGAGACGTTAGACGAAGATCGTAGGGCTAGGTGACGGAAATAGTTTAGACGGAATACGTTGAGTTAGATGCTCTGCTTTTGTTCAAATTAAAGTGAAAATATGATTTAATCGAGGAAGTTCCAGGAGTCCTGCTAGTCATATTATAATACTGCTTGTTCCTCCCTTCGCTTCTTCCTTCCTTCATTCATTCCTTAATGCTACACGTTTCGCTGTCAGTATTATATTAGATAAGAGAAAATTAGGGTATCATTGATACGGTCTCGGAAGGAACACCAGGGGCCAGCTCAAAATTAAACTGCTCCTGTTCGCTGATCACAAGTAGTTTCCAATGGGAGGAGCAAACCCAAGCACTCTCACACATGACTTTGTCACGTGATCGAAGCTGGCGTTTGGAATCCTTCAAGTGGCTGAACTGCTCTCATGTAGTAAGATGAAGGCAGTGGTCAGCACATATAATTAAAGAAGATAGAGACAGGCAGCTCTTCAATATTTGTGAAAGAAAATCGTATCTGAAGATTAATATCCCAGTGCTCACCCTGTTACTTTCATCATCAGATGGTATACAGGATACAAGTTTCCTTTACATAATTCCAACCGCTCGGAATTTCGTCGATGGTTAATAGCTATAAAATTTTGAGCTCAGGACTCCTTTCTATACAGGCGCCGCGGGCAATGCCGCTCTCCGATAGGATACGCCACTCACCCAGTTCAATGGGAAAGTTTACTCGAAACGCTCCCGTAGGGCAAGGAGCATCTATAGAGAAGGAGGGAGCCAGTAGCCTAGCCCATTGAAGCTCAAAAGTCTCTTATGGCTGTCAGCCAGTTGTCCCATGCACCAATCGCATGTCAGTAAAGAGTCTCTTATGGCTGCAGCCAGTTACTTATGCAACAATCGCATATCAGCAACTCGGTTCGTCTGCTGCTCCCCCGTGAAACTCAGTGCTCCCCGTCTTTTCCACCAATGAGCGTCTCAGCCATAAGAGTTCTGGTTGACTCGCTGGCAAGTCTGTAACTGGGCCACAAAGCTCCCTCCTTCTCTATTGAAGCTCCTTGCCGTAGGGTAAATTGAGAGGGTGCGCTCCTCCCTGTTAGAACATCCTTGGCTGGTCTTAAGCAAGGAGGTTCTAATAGAGAGGAGCGCACCCTCTCTATTTTTCCTACGTAAGCGTTGCGAGTAAACTTTTCCCTTAAACTGGCTGAGTGGCTTCTCCAATCGGAGAGCGACATTGCCTCACGCAGCCTATATATAGGAAGGAGTCCTAAGCTCAAATTTTTACAGCAATATACCATCGACGAAATTCCGAGCGGATGGAGGTATGTAAAGGAAACTTGTATCCTGTATACCATCTGATGATGAAAGTAACAGGGTGAGCTCTGGGATATAAATCTTCAGACTCGATTGTCTTTGCAAAAATATTGAAGAACTGCCTGTGTGTATCTTCTTTAATTATATGTGCTGACCACTGCCACTTCAGCCACTTTAAGGACTCCAAACGCCAGCTTCGATCACGTGACAAAGTCATGTGTTTACTCGCCCAGAGAGTGCTTGGGCTTGCTCCTCCCAATAGAAGCTCCTTGGTCTTCAGCAAGGAGGTTGTAATGGGAAGAGTGCACCCTCTCTATTTACCCTACTCAAGCGTTTCAAGTAAACATTTCCATTAAACTGGCTGAATGGTGTTTCCTATTGGAGAGCGGAATTGCTTTACAGAGCCGGTATAGAAAGGAGCCCTGGGTTCAGAGTTATATAGCCAATAACCATCGACGAAATTTCGAGCGGCTGTAGATTTGTAGAGGAAACATGCATCCTGTTATTATTATTATTAGATTCACTAGTGTCCCGAGCCGTCATTGTAAATGACGGCATATTGGGTTGTTAATGACTGGTGCACGTGTGCGATAAATGACGGCAGTAAGTTAGCCCTTCAGGAAAACCCCCGCTGTTTCCTGTGCTTATTACTGTTCAGAAGGCTTCTTTATTGAAAATTCAGCATTCTGCCTAAGAAATTGGATATATATATTTTTA
>LQNS02277216.1:5747305-5813677 GCA_001587735.2 Parhyale hawaiensis | reverse complement strand
GCCGCTCCCCCCCCCATTATATATCGTCTTCAACACTCGAATTTTTCTTATCTTATTTCCATAGAGTGCTCCGCCCTCCCCATCAATACCGTCTTCATCACTCGAATTTCTTCCTATCATATTCCCATAGAGCGTGACAGGAAAAATAGAAATATATTTTTAAATACATAAATAAATAGAAGCACGGCGTGATGTATTATATAGTACTGATGAAATGGCAGTAGCTGTCGACAGTTAAGCCTTCAACAATTATATCTCTAATGTTATGGCCATCCTTTCATTTGCAGGTCAGTGCGCTCGAAGGGACTACGATCAAGACAGTTTCGTGTGCGTGTGCAACGCCACCTACTGCGACGAGGTGGGGGAGATCGCAGTACCCCCCGCGGACACCTACGTCCTCTACACCAGCACCAGGGAGGGGCTCAGGCTGGAGCCCTCAACGGGGGATGTGGAGGACGCTGCAGGTATACACAAATTTATTTGATACTAAACTGCCCGTGACCCACTGGGTCACTAAAATCCCATCCTATCCTAAACCTATCCAAAGTTTTCAGGGTATTCCGTTTGAATAATAGCGCAGTTTGTGAGTCCGGCGACGTACAAGTAAGCAAAAGTTATCAAAGTTTTATTAGTTTGAAAAGTGGCACCTAATGGGTATTCATTCTTTTCGATACAGCTTTGCCTTACTCATCATCAACCCTACTTGAATCAAATAAAAAAATTGATTACTCATAGGACGACAGCGTTAGAAATTACGCTTATCAAGTGTGAAACTTGAAAACTATCATCAGGATACTCCTGCAGCACTGCAATTTTCCTTGTTTTCAACAGGTTCAGGCCCAGCCACCATCGACATCGATACCTCCGTACAATATCAGACCATCCTTGGCTTCGGCAGCTCTATGTCCGACGCTGCTGGTATAGCTCTTCACTCTCTATCTGATGAGGCCCGTGAGAATGCCCTCAGGTATTTATATCTCTTCCTGCTCGCTAAGAATATATAACTAAGTAACTTATTTCTATTTAGAGCCTGCTTTACCAAACGAAGCGAATGTTCTGGTGTTTGCTGTGACCGCACACTGCGCCCGGCAGGAATGTCCTTTTAAGGCTGAGGGCTGAGTACCTGTCAAAGGGTTGTCTTCTGAAGTTGTGCTTTGCTGCGGGCTGTAGGTTTCTGGTATGAATTTACCGCTGAATTGCAGCAGAAATCACTATTAGGAAAAAAAAAACTAAACCATACGTTGTCTCTGGTGTACGCAATAGACTGCATTGTACGCTGGCATAAAGTTGCTTTTGTTTGCAGTAGAAAATAAAATTAGCAACAGCAAGAGGGCAACCATTTACCATTTTGTTTATATTTTATGAAATATTTTACTCATTGAGGTTATAATTGGAATAGCAGAATATTTATTGTTATTAACTTAGTGGTTCACAGTGGCATACTATCAAAAGAAAGGAACACTCTGAATTTACTGTATGTGTTTGTTATTGGACCATTGGCCTACAATGTCACGTATGGCATCAGATTATAGTTACTTCAACGAAGCCATAAGTTTCATTCTCTCTTCAACATGTCTCAGCACTGAAGAATATCTTTTCCTTTGCTTCGTTGGACTTCTATTCAATTTCCGTGCCATGAGCTTGGAATAAAAATATTCATTCGAGTAAGAATGAAAATCCAATATCCATACTAACATTTAAAGCTTCTTGAGATTTTTCAAGTTTCAGCTTTAAAAAATTGGACAAGGCAATGGCTTCTTTACTGTTAAATGAATACATTCTTTCCTCGCTAATGCTTCAGATCAAGACGGACAAACACTCACAAGCTGTGTGTTATTATATAGCGGTATGTAACTGGAGTGCAAAATCAAACTAGTAGCAGTATCAGATATGGTTAACATGGTATCTAATTGTCATTTCTACAACAGTTTAACAGTTTTTGTCCTTAACACTGAGAGAAATTGCTTGTAGACGCTGTACTGTTAATATTACTCCTAAAATTTCAGTTCAGTTGTAGTTATTAACATATAAATAAAATATTAATTACACTCAATTACTGAGACAGAAATTAATTTCAACAACTTTGGCAAAAAAAAATCATTTGTATCGCTCACACTATATAAAGGCTGAGTCACACTATGGTCCATTGTTTCCCGAACGCAGTACAAAGGCTTCGAACGTTTGGTGGTATTCAAGTCAACACAACTGTACATCAAACAACAGATATGTCAAAACGTTAGTCGCCTATCAGCTGGCTGTTAACTTGAATCACATGTGAAGTTTTGGATATCTCCTAAATTTTCGAACACATCAGTAGTCAAGAAGCTTTTTCGAGGAGGCAACAGAACATTCGAACTTGTGTCGGGCTGTGACGGCGTCAAAAAACTTTAGTGTGAACCTGCCTATTAATTTAGTTCAAATTTTTATTATTTGATTTTTTTGAGGTCAGGACTTACTTCAGTCCTGAAGGCTCCGAGTACAACATGGTTCGAGTAACAATCGGAGGCTCGGACTTCTCCCCTCGCCCCTACTCGCTTGATGATGTAGAGGGCGACGTAGAACTCGTCCACTGGTCTCTGCAGCCTGAGGACTACAACTACAAGGTACCAATTTGGAGTACAATGTCTTAATACTATTCATAATTATTATACCATTATTACATTGCTATTAGTAACAATAACAATGGCAATAACAGTACGGACGTTGGGCTTAATGTAACGTTAGAGTTTAAACTTTACAGTTCACACTTTATTAACATGAACGAATATATTTGTTTATTGCTTTGTTAAAAGTGAATAATTTGAACACCAACAACATCGAACAGAGTTAAGGAAATACTCTGGTAAATATAATATATATGCAGTATTTTATTTCCAAGATATACTGTATGGGCTGATGGGTTACCCGGTAAATTGTTATTGTGTACAACTACACTGTACTTGACGGCTGGTAGATGAAACTTCAATAGATATATATTGTATTTAAATAAGGATCTCACACAAAAAGTAAACTGCTTGTGGAGATGCAAGAAATGTGTTTAACAGCAAAAAACATAAATTCTTAGCTAGACTTGCAGAGTGGGGGCAGTCGTTTTAATTTTATGACATCCAAATGACCTATATTGTTCAAAATTAAATTTTTCTTCTACCTATAACAAACGTACTGAATCTTCGTTTCTTGCCAGTAAATACATTCCTTAGGTTACCGTGAACAGTTTATCCTTTGTTTGAGGTCGCTATTTGGCGTAGAAACGATTTATCAAATTTCACCAGCTATCGGTATAGGACTTACTTGGTATATGTGGATACTCAAATATAGTGCTGTCTATGACTTGGCGTATCAACATGAGAGCAGAAATATTAAAATCATCTTTGGGCCACAGGTGATCACATTACGAAGACTATAAACAGGCTTGTGGCCCGTGTCGTCATTATAAATGACGGCAAAAAGTTAACACTTCACCAAAACCCCCACCTTCTTTTGGGCTTCCTCATTTTTCCCCTATCTAATACTGAAGAAAAAGATTGCAAGGTACCCAATTTTTTTTTTTTTACCTTTTGAAATCTGAATTTTTTCCTATCTTATTCCCATGAGCGTGACAGGAAAAATATAAATATAGTTATAAATAAATAAATAAAAACACGACGTGAATTATTGTAGAGTACTGTTGATACAAAGCGACTTTTCTTTAACATTATTAAAGAGTAAAATCATTTCTCAATACTTTACTTGTCATCGTGATGCACCATGCCTGGACACTGTTATTTATTTTATCAGCTACCGAACTTAAGGCGCGCTGTGCTCTTGAGTGACGACGACGTTAACGTGTTCGGAACTCCCTGGACGCCCCCCGCTTGGATGAAGAGCAACAAGGAGTTCACAGGCACCGGGGTGCTCCTCAGGGAGAACTGGCAGCCTTATGCCAACTATTTCGTCAAGTAAGTTGTTCGTGAAGCAGCTATGCAATTTGCTAAAAGCCATGAAAAGCAAAGTTATATGAGCATAGACAAAAATCTGCTTAATATGACAGAATGCTTCAATGAAACATATCTGGTTGTGAAAAGCAAAGAAGATAACTATTCTTATTGAATAAATTTATACCACAGATGACAATACCTTGTTAGCTTGCTACGAAAATAATTCAAATTCGAATTGAAATGTGTCAAGTGCCACTTAAAATAAATCAATCGATGAATCAGCTAGTTTTTTTTAATTGTACTTTACTTATTTTACTTAAAATGGACTTATTTAATATGAAGCTAAAAAGGTGTAGATCTTTCAGTCCTGGTTAAAAACCAATCTTTGCTCAAGCTATAAGTTAGGTTAATTTGCCGCAGACTCTCTGTGTACACTATACAGTAAGAATTGTCTTTCTTGGTCCCCATGGATCCGTTTTAGGACCACTACTTTTTAATATATACATCAATGATATGCTATTTGACAGGGCTACTGCTCAGTTGTTTGCAGATGATGTAGTTTTTTATGTGAGGGTGTGAGGGTGACCTGTGTTTTAGTGCCTTGATAGCTAAAGACAAAATCCATTTACTGTTGTAACTACTAAGACACGAACTACAGGGTATTCACATGAGTGAAAGTCCCCTGTGCAAGAGTTACTAATGACATAAGATCGAAAATTTTGACTGTACGTACTTGTAATTTCAAATATGAGAACAATAAAGGTGAAATGTTTGCTTGAAGTATATGGTTACAGTAAATAGTTATTTTTCTGTGTATGTAGTTACCCTCACAATACACTCCATTAGATTGCTATAAAACTAACAACTACCGACATATGAATATTTCAAGATTAGAACGAAAAAAGTTTTTTAAATGAAAACTTAAACTAGTGTTTGAAGACTTTTGTGTGAACCCCGATTTCTTCATTGTTACGCCATCTTCTTAATTGCAATGTAGCACGTATTTCGTACAGAAGCGAATTACACAGCCCTCTGATAAATATATCTATCATCTTATTTGTTGAGCAGTAGTATCATTTTCTTTTTAAATTGAACTAAAAAGATTATAGAAAACCCAAGTTCTGCTGGCCAATTCCTTAACTGCAGGGTATTTTATGTTTAGGAATTGTAAATGTTAAGAAGTTTGACCGCCACGCCCTTACGAGGTTAGTGCTGGCTCTTAATCAACAATTTTCCAAATTTTTCTTGGTGAAATTTAGTTTTCTAATAGTTAAATGAAGCGAACTCGTACATGCATATACTTGTACATGAAGAAATCTCTTCGAACAGAATCGTGAAATTGTTTAAGATGCAAGAATTTTTTTTTTTTTTTTTGTACAGCAGTTGTACTATTTCTTCTATGTCTATCAGTTTCATTTTCTCACTGAAAATAATTTTTTACAGGTGGGTGGAAGCATACGAAGCTGAAGGTGTGCCTGTTTGGGGCTTCACCCCACAAAATGAACCTTTGACTGATTAAGAGGTTAGTACGGTGCATGATCATGGGGTTCATATTGCCAGACGTACTTTTTAATGGAATCAAACTAGAATGGGTCCTGAAATTTAAATACCTTGGTGTTATTATCGATAATGATTTATCTTTTTCATGTCACTGAGCTTAGCAAAAAGCTCAGCAAAGCGAAAGGGGCCATATATGCAGTCTCCCGCTACTTGCCCAGACAAGCACTACTTGCATTATATTATTCATTGGTGTACTCCCAAATAGTGCATGGCATTTTTTTTTTTTTTTGGGGGAGGGCTGCGACTGACAATACCATTCGACCTATTACAGTATTAATGAATGATGTTCTTAGGATTGTCTTTCGTGTTGCTAGAAATGAGAATAAAAACGTCCCATTGTGGTCCACTAACTCTATGTACAGCAATCTAGCTGTTCTAAAACTAATTAAGGGATATCCACCAATATTTTGGATTGAAATTTCTTAGACAAACTTCGTTAGGTGAAAACGAATTTTTCGAAGACCACTTCGCTCCGCTTTTTATAAGCACCCATTATAATATAAGAAATGCTAGATTTAATCTACCAATTGTTCGACTTGAGATTCAAAAACGTCTTGTAATATTTCAATGTGTAAAAGCGTACAATAATCTTCCATCCGAGCTTATAGAACTGATGTCATATGCACATTTCAAGCACATTTTTAGAAGATATTGTATTAGGCGCTATAGCTAATTCATGACATGTGCCCTATAAGCGAATATTGGCTTTTAATGGGCTGGCTCTCAACTAACATGCACTAGACGAATTTTAATATATCTTAAGTGGAAATTTTGTCACTCTTTACAATTGTATCATTTATGTATTATTGTGTATTTTGAGAACAATAAAGGAATATCACGGACCAAAATATTGCTGACTTTTAGAATAAGCTCTCGTCTCGACAGAGCTTGAGTATTTAATTTATTGTATCATGTGCTAAAAAAGTATCAAGTCAGTAGCAGCGAATGAGTTCAATACGTATCGTTTGATTGAAGTTTTTTATTGATGCTGCAGTCCCATCCGCACAAATTTGTAGACGTAACTTATCGTGTTATTCCTCGGAAGAGTTTTAATAATTCACTCACTAAGATGTAAATGTCGTGAATGAACTATTGATATAATAAATGGTTTATACCGTCAGAGCTACAAAAAAAACGAAAATTCAGCTGATTCTATTCGTACCATTCATAATTATCTCAACATGACATGTGCTATGTTTCTATACGCTTTGATGCTCTCAAGAATTATTATTATTATTGTTCTACTGGTCCGGCAGCCAAGAGGTGTGATAGCAAACACGGCCTTTAGTATGACGCCCAAAGGCCAAATTTTCTTTGAACCTCTTGCTTTCGCGGGCAAGACTAGATTTCAGCAGAGAGTGATATCTTTCAAATTTTTCAATCAGACATAAACTCGTATGTCTTAAAATTATCTTTATTACCCGTAGTCTACATTTGCTTCGGCTAATGACGTAGTCTACATATGCTTCGGCTAATGAATTTCTCAAAATTTATGGCGTCGGCTCCCTAATGCGAGACTAGTCTTTCAAGTTGTTTCTGTATATCATTTACACAATATAGTGGCACAATAATTCATAATTTATAAACTACATGATTTCAGAAACTAGAGCCAAAAGCGATTACCAACGAAAACAATATGAAAACTGTGGTATTTAGTGTCAAAATTTCGAGGAATGTTCTCCCCCCCTGGTGCATACATCGTCAAAAACTTTTGTACCCCTGAAACTTGTATCTGCCATGTGAGCCTAGGAATGGACAATCAACGCATGTCGCTGGCCACCCGAGGACATGAGGGACTGGATCAAGGATTATCTGGGGCCCACCCTTGTCAATGCTGGCCACGGGGACCTGGTCATGATGGTCTTTGACTTCAACCGAGACAAGTTGCCGGACTACCCCACTCCTGTAAGTACCTGACCTCTAGTTAATTTATAATAATAATAATCTTTATTAAGTACTCATAGACATTACAAAATTGGAATGAAATATGGTACACAGGAGAATGTTTCTTATTTCTAGTAGATTCCAAGACAGCACACACTTGGGCTTTGACTTGCACAGGGATAAGTTACCTACCTATCCTAATCCTGTATTTTACCGCTACATGATTCAGAAAATTGTAGCCCGGTGCACGACGTCATGCTATTTTTTCGGCCATTGTGATGGCTAGACAAGTAGTCTGGCTGCCCTGCTTCGGTTAGCAATTACTTCTTTAATGATACTCATACCATTTTATGCTCCGCACTCATCAACAGAATTCTATATTCTCCCAACCAGCATCATGCATAATGGAAAAACAAAATCTTCTACCAACAGCTCCTGGAAGATCCCGACTGCAACAAGTACATCTCAGGTGTCGCCGTCCACTGGTACAATGATGACATCGACTCACCAGATGTGTTGCTGCAAACCAGAGATCTGGACCCCACCAAGTTCCTACTTCAGACTGAGGCCAGCACGGGTAAATATGTAATTTCCCATGCTTGGGTCTCAGCACTTCTACTGTTTCAGTCTTACATTTGCTGGATGCATAGTTTAGTCGAAAATTGGGAGCAGTGAGAGCTCGGTATATTGGCAGTGTTACTAGCATCTATCAAATTTGTTCCAAAAACAGCAAGACCGCCCGTGACCCTAAGGCTCACTTAGGTTGGAAGACATCAATTTTTATTCGATGTTAACTGAAAAAAACTATGCCGCCTGTGGCCTTCAAGACCACTTTTTCTTGGACGCATTAATTTTCAAGTGACCTCACCCGATTCATCTTTCTCCAGAAACAGTGCAACTTATACCCTATTTTTTTCCTAAGAGAACTGAGTGCTCAACATGATTACAAACAAACAAGCAGTAAACAGACATGCAGGTCAGAAGTTTAATGCTAACATAAGATTAAACAATAGTCAAAGAAGCCCAGTGTGATAGACTATTCACCAGAACTCGATTATCTTTTGTATTCACTATAATATCCATCGAATTTATCAGAAGTTATTTTGAGTTCACTCTCAGTACTTTTTTATGCTTAAGGAAATTGATTTCATGCATACAGTTGATGTCACTCCTGCGCAGGTGTACGAGCGACGGATGAAACCAGCGTTTTACTTGGTGACTGGTTCAGAGGGGTTCGGTACATCTACGACATAATTGAGGTACGTGAAAGTATTCTAATGTCATTAAAGTTTCAAACTCTTGCACCTAAGGTGAAAGCCGTTGAGTACTTATTGCAATAGTTTTATTTTAACGTTCAGTGAATTTGTTGATCCACCCACCCTAAGATACTAATCAACAAGAATTAACAAAATTTTACTCGGCCGGTTTATCTAGCAATTATGTCATTATCAACAGCAGTGCTTTATTCTCCTGGAAGTTGTAACGGTCGTTATCTCGAGAAGCCGGTCCGAAGCTGTCAAGAAGTTTGCTGATTTTTTTTTTTTTTCAAATGAAAATGCGCGTAAATATTTTGACACGAAACATTTTACTGTTTAGGGACGTGTTTCAAAATCAAACCATTTGTCCCCTCGCTTTCTGAAAATTCAACTGTCTTTTCAATAAAAATGTTTTTTCCTACCATCGATCTTAACTTAAACAATCTTCGAACAAGGTGCTTGTCTTGTTTTTCACGTCACCACTCGGTATAGATTTCGGCAGCCCAGCTCTACAGCAGCTTACGTTACAGTTGGCAGTTTTCAGTATAGCGCTGCGGTTGATTGCCAGACTTTATGGCGTGCGTTTCGCCACACGGACCTCGTTCGAAGAACCTCACATGTATCAAAAGTATTTCACGGGAAACCTGATCCACATCATAGCGCTTGCGTAATGGTTTGCAAAACACAATGGTGGAAATGGTTACCTAATGAGTTGATTATACGTAGTAGATGTACTCGTTGATTAAGTCATGAATTACAGTCGATATTTACTGAAATTATAACATTTGTTGTCTCCTGACCAGAACCTGAACTACTATATATATACTGCGCTGGATGGGTGGACTGGAACATGGCACTGGATACCACCGGTGGCCAAACCTGGTCTGGTGGATCGCTGGATTCCACTATCATCGTAAATGCGGTGAGGCGCATCCTTCGAAGTGCAAGGAGAGGTAGTCCTCGCTAAAGGCCCTACGCGTTGTACCGTATTACTGTTTAGACTACACATACTTCCGATACAAATGTAGAGTACCTAGAAGTAAAAATTCTGCACTTTTGAACCTACTGTACATAACAGATAGCACAAAACGAATAGGATCTATGTCGAGGACTACCGTGCCTGCTTATGACCTTGAGGCCCACACTATAGAGAAGTGAAAGCGAGGATGTCGAGGCAACAGTGTGGCTTTTTACCTGCATGTCTGTTCGCTGCTATGAAGACTTTGGTCCGAGCCCTGTAGATGATCTCTGTTCAGGGTCAGTGCCCGTCACGCTCTTGAGATTAGGCTATCTTGCTTCCTGTAGGTCTCCACTAGGCGTTTGACTTTGTTTGTTGTTTTATTTTAATGTTAAGCAAGGGAGAGAGTTGTAGCACACATTAAAAAGCAGAGGAGCTAATGAACTGAAAGACAGCGAGGATGACAACAGCAAATGAAAAAAAAAGAAGTATTGTAAGTAAAAGTAGAATTTTTTTTTCAAAATGAGCAGATGATTAGCAATAGAAAGAGAGATTACAATTTGAATCTTTTACAGAGGTAATCTGCTTGAAATTTACAAGCAATAAACTATTAGTATAGAGGTTAAACAGATGTGTCTGTTTCTAAAGAGTTGTGTTAAGAAAAAGGATCTAGAGTAGTAGAAGTAGTTGAGCAGTTGAGTTTTTGCGAAAGTGCGGAAGAGGGATGTTAATAGTTTCAAGTGAATGTTTCAGTTTTAAGGAGCATTTCTAGTTGCTGATCAATTATGGGATGACCTGCGATTTCAAAATACTTATAAGTTTTACCAGTGACCTTTGCCAACCTCCGACCGAAGCAAAACGATCAACCAATATTTTGACAAATATTCATTCTTATGTGTGTTTCTTGGTTTCGCCAGTTTATCATTATCACCAAACTACTGACAAATTCCACACACAGCAAGACACTGTACTGCCCGGTAGCCTCTAATATGCCAATTTTTCATATTTAAATTTGAACTATTAATTCCAGACTGCAGACGAGTTCTACAAGCAGCCAATACTTTACGCCCTGGCCCACGTCAGCAAGTTCTTTAAGCGAGGCAGCGTACGTGTGAACACGACCTTTACTGAAGATGTCCAGGCCACGGCGGTGACGCGGCCTGATGGGTCCCTGGCTATCGTGGTCCTCAACCGGTGAGTCGAGAAACTTCTAACAAAATCCTTTTAGTAAAATCAATTTACAACTTCGTTCACACTTGAATGTGTGCTATACGTATCCCTTACGAATCAGTTGTACTTACATACTCTAAGTCTAATTTGTAATGAGCAGTGTACTTGTATTGATAAAAAAAAAATACTTACGTCTGTTGGGTAAAATGAGAGTTAAACCGGCATCTCTCTTTGTGGAAAATTGTGTCACTTATAGTACTCTGAGAACGCATACCTAAGCCAAGTAGTGCAATATCGAAAAACTTATATTGGTCCTGATACCGCAGGGTTTCTTTTTATCATCACCAAAATTTGGTCAATTGTGCTTCCTGACATTAATAACAGTTTCTGTACTTTTTTGAAGATCCGTTCGTAACACATTTTTAATTATGTTCTGCCAAACGTTAAACCTTAGTAAAAAACGCACACCGACGAATCGATCAGAGCCAAAATTTGATCATTTGCGTCTTTTAACATTTCCAACAATTCCTACAAATTTCATATCGAACCGTGCATTAATTTTTGGGTTATGTTACTGACAGTATAATATCAAACATAAAGATAGACAAATAAAAAATTTAGTCATTTGCTTTTCGTAGCATTCCTAACAATTGGTACAAGTTTTATGAAAATCCGCTTATAACTTTTTGAGTTACATTTCCAAGAAAAAAGCGACATACAAGCAAATAAACAAACTGTTGAACAGATCTTCACAAAAAGTTTATCATCTTTTCCTCCTGCCGTGCATAACAATCCATGTTAATTTTGTGAAGTTGCATTCATAACTTTTTGAGTTATCTTGATGACAAACTCTGCAAAAATATAACCTCGGTGGCAAAGATAATCACATGTGGGCACTGTTCAGTGTTCACGGGTGTACATTCACAGCCATGCTGCTGTTTGTACCTTTCTTCGTACTGTGCCCTCGTTATGTTGGGCGCGGCATCAAACGAGATAATACACAGACTTTTTTATCTATTTCTACGTACGTGAGCATTTATAGCATAGAGTCCAAAAGTTTTGTTTCGTCTTTACTAGCATATGAAAAAAAACGTGGGTCTGCCGGAAATCAGCTGGAATATCAGCCCAATATCAGCTGGTATAGCAAGTGTCACCAGTGAACTTTTGGATATCTCTTTAAGTTTGAAGTCAAGTTGAACGTATGACGTAATGCACATTTTTGTGTTTTACAAGGGGACAAGAAAAATTCGGATGCTTGACGGGCTGCGACGGCTGCAGCATGCAGAATATAGAGCGAACAAAGATTAAGATAACTATCTCTCCACAAATTTCATTAGTCCAAGCTTTTCGGTGACGATTCCATGAGAACTTTGCAGATCCAATACTTTGGGCGAACTAAAAGTTTTGTTTTGAACAATTTCGAGCTAGCAACAGCAGGGTATAATCATACTTACCAATCCTGTGAGAGGACAAGTTCTAATATTGACTAAATTAAACTTGAAAAATATAGTCGCTGCCTGTGAAAGCCTTAGTCCCCGGTGATCTCTTATTTCAAATTTCCGTTGAAAACGACTTCAAATACGACCTACCTGCCATTAAAAGTCTTCAACACACAAAATTGTTCGATGCTTAACTTCTAGCGTCATGTATAAATGCATTTAGTTAACTTTATATATGTAGTTGCGAATTAAAACACACACGCCAAATTATTTATTTACTCGCGTACTAATCACATATTAACGTTGTACTCTTCTGAATCATTTCTGACTTGCATGGATTACATTTATTTGTAGTAGTCTTATGATTCATTTATCGCTTTAAAAAACCTAATGTTTTCTGTGATGAAAGAGTAGTATTGAAAGGAAACTATGGTAATAATTAAGCCTATTTATTTAGGAAAAGCAGTAAAATAATTCAATATATCATGTATTTCCCCTCATATAACTTTCAGTATGAATAATCTGCATTACAAGTATAAAAATAGCTGTAGATTAATGCTATGGACGTTTCAGACCTTATAAACTAATTTGGCGTTTGTGTTTGACTTGAACCAACAGGGATGTATGGGTTCATACGGACCCCCGAGGGGAACACCCGGGGTTTCTAAAAGTTCCCCTCGGCACGTCCAGTTCCGTGGCCGCGTGTACGGTTTCGGTACGCTCTGATTTATACTACTCAAAACTACAGCGACCACTGGAGCAAATACTGATTAGAGATCTTCAATTTCTGCTGTAGAGATTGCGATAGTTTGCAGCCAGGAAAAATACCAAGGATCACCGGTAATAGTTACCAGATTTTGTATCCTATTGAGTAGAGTTAGAGAACATTTACTTGTACTAAATTTAAGGTAATCAGTATACTCTCATTCTTGTATTAGTACTAATTTACATCAACATATGCACGCAGCAATGAAGATCCAACTGGACTCTCTATCTCCATCGATGGCACTCGCTTCATCAACACTGAAATGCCCGCTAAAGCCTTCATGAGTTTCCTCGTCCCACCGGAGGAGGCTTGATGCAAACATCATATCGAATATCAGTTGGCAACAGACAGATCAGCAGGCCCATTTCCAGAGAGGATCCTCAGCCCATAGTCCGACTCACTTTGAACTATTGCAGTGATGTGCAATGCTTGTGAAGCGTTATTTCCAACGTCAGTCAACTAAAAACTAGTAGGTGTCGCAAAAAATGCTACATTTTCAAATGGCTGCTGTATCATCATTTTAATCTAACAAAAGGATAGATCCTATATGGGTTGGGAATGTATTTTATATACCGAAACACAGCAGCCAATAGCAAATTGAAAATGTAACTTTTTTGGAGACACCCAGTATAAGCAACGTGCAAAATACGCAAAACATGGCGTCGTGTTTTGATTTTAGTTCAACACAAAAAGGAGTGTCACTCAATTTTTTCAGCTGTCATTCCACAAGACAACTCTGAGTTATGACGCTGTGAAATGTTAACCATAGTTGCACTGTCATCAAAATACTTCTTTTTTTTTTTTTGCTTACTTCCTTCAGAAAATAAACTGTTGCTTTGTGCGTGTGTGTTTTTGACATCCCTCCTTTTCTTGAATCTGGAAGTAATCTATATTATAATTTTGCTCGTCCCTCCGTTAGTTAGTAACTTAGTATGACCGGGACTCTTTCAGCAGTATTTGATAGGAAAAATTGGGCTTCCCAAAGGTATCCTTGATGCGACCTTGGAAGGGATCAATAGGAGGAGTTGAGTTAAAATTCAAGCTGCTACCGCTCTCAGGTCTGGGGTAGAAGATTTACTGCCTGATTTGGAATATTTTTCAACCCTCGTATGCATGATACGGGTCAGAGGGCAGCGTAATAGAGCAACAATTCTTTTGTTCTGTAGAATTTCAACAGGTTTCTTTAGTATTAGATTGGGGAAAATTAGGATGATTCTCGTCTGAGATATCACTGAAGCACATTGCTTTCCTCCTGAGGAATTTCTACTGGTTCCAGCTAGCATTCATGATGCAATCACTTGTCCTAACACAAAATTTTTGAGGAATTTGAAACACAAGTGACGTATGATCGACACTGGATGTAATTCAGCACTGCAATGACGTAGACTTCTTTCGATTTGCACGTACATTAAATATGATTTTTTTACCTTAATAACGACGATATTCTAAAGTAAACATATTCTTCCAATCAGTGAGGCAATTCTTGTTCTCAGAGACGGATATATCACGTAATTCTGCTTGTGGTTCCTTACGTAAGTCCGTCCGCCTGTCCGTCCACCCATTCGTCTGTACGTTAAGCTGTCAATATTGGACTGGGGTAACATTGAAAAAACTCTAATTTAGGCTGAAAGGAATTTCAGCCATAGCTGTACTTTTTCGCTTCTTAAAAAAAATTTAGCCAATTTCCACATATCGATTCAAATATGCGTCGGGCATTAAATCAATAAAATTTGAGAAAGATATTCGGTTCGTAAGTGAATAATGGCAACGCTCTGTAGCGGAATGACTGCTGTGGCGGCTGAGATTGTAAGAAGTTTTTCTACATCATAATATTAATAAGACAAGTAGAAGCTGTGCCCGCTGCAGTGTAAACGGAATGGCCGGGAGAAACGTTCCCGTGTTTCGATTCTTGTGTGAAGCAGACTTTAGGTTAGACGGAGTACATCGGGGTTAGGTAAAGGCCGCAAATTTAGGCGTCGTAGGTTCGGTTAGAGAAGCTACGTTAGGTCAAACTAAAGTAATTTACAATAGCGTAGATTAGGGTTGGTGCATTTTAGAAAGTGAAAAGATTAACTGTGGAATTTTTACGCTGCCGCTAGCCTGCGGAATGATACGTATGTTCTGCTTCTGGTTCCATGCGTTCATCCGTCCGTCCATCCTTCCGTACGTCCAATCTACACGTTTGACTTTCAGTATTAGATCGGGGAATATTGACATTGAAAAAAATTTGATTGAGCGAGGAAAGAATTTCAACTATCTCTGTACCTTTTTTTACTATTTGAAAAAAAAAATCTAGTCAATTTTGAAGTGACGATATTAGGTTCAATTGACTCGTATCATATCAACCAATTTTCAATGCTTTTTCTCACAATATAATATTCACGATGCTGGTGTCTCATGACATTGTTAACAGGGCCGAATGCCGAGCTAGTAAAAGTACGGAAGCACACAGTGGTTAATTTTGGCTAGCTCCACTCTATAGTACGTTTTTGTAGCAAAAGTGTACTGTCTAAGGAAATACGATGTTATCTCAAAACGGGGGGAGGATGGGTGGGGGGGGGCTGCACAAACACAAGAATCTATTATTGAAGAGATTGGCCGAGTCTATTGTACTTTATTCTATAGCGCTCGTTTTAAGTAAGCATAAAATTAGGAGCTACCTTTGAATATCCAAGGGCCCCGGAATTGTGTGAAAAGATCAGTTATAGCGACGAAAAAAATGAAAATGTGTTAGATGATGAATGGCTAAATTAGCTCTAAGCTATGGGAATTAAAGCTTAGAGAAAAATGCAAGAAATACCTCTGAAGCGTAAGACTGCCGCAATTGCGTTTTTATCGTAACTCTAAGTTTTTATTAAGACAGAAGTGCAAATCCTTTGCTAAAAGAACACTTGTAAGATACACGGGTAAAATCAGAGTACTAAGATTAGACGAGATGTGTAAGGACGGGCGCAAATTTACTCAAAAGTTGCTCATACACCGAACATATCACTTGGGCGGTCACGTTGCTGTCACCGCTACTTGGGGCGTTTTAATATCATACTAAAACTATATGTTGTTGCTACTTTAAACTAACTCAGAAGTAGGAGGTATACTAAATGCTGAGCCACTGCCGCTTGCCATAGCGAGCAAAGTGCAAGAAACTACTCGTATATTAGATATTCTTTTTAATGGTATAGCTATGGGCAAACCGAAGCCATGTTCGCGGAAATGTAATCGAATGCGGAAATGCGTAACAGTGAAGTTTTTGCGTTAGTGTGCATCCGCCATTACGGCAGATGGATGAGAGACGTTAGACGAAGATTGTCAGGGTTAGGTGACGGAAGTAGTTTAGACGGGATAGGTTGAGTTAGATGCTCTGCTTTTGTTCAAATTAAAGTAAAAAATATGATTTAACCGAGGAAGTTCCAGGAGTACTGCTAGTCATATTATATAATACTGATTGTTCCTCCCTTCGCTTCTTCCTTCCTTCATTCATTCCTTAGTGCAACCGTTACGTTCTCTGTATCACTGTAGATAAGAGAATATTAGAGTATCATTGTTACGGTCTCGCAGGGAACAACAGGAGCCAGTTCAAAATTAAAGTGCTACTGCTCGCTGGTCATAAACAAGGAGGTTGTAATGGGAGGAGTGCACCCTCTCTATTTACCCTACTTAAGCGTCTCAAGTAAACATTTTCCTTAAACTGGCTGAATGGCGTTTCCTATCGGAGAGCGGCATTGCCTCACAGAGCCGGTATAGAAAGGAGTCCTGGGTTCAGAGTTTTAAAGCCATTAACCATCGATGAAATTTCGAGCGGCTGGAGGTTTGTAGAGGAAACATGTATCCTGTATACCAACTTATGATGAAGGTAACAAAGTGAGCACTGTCACATGAATATTCAGACACAATTATTTTCCTGCAAAAATATTGAAGAACTGCCGTTCGGTGTTTTTCTGAATATATATGGGCTGACCAAGGCCTTCGGCCTTCTGCATACCAGCAGTTCAGCCAGTTTAGGGGGACCAAACGCCAGCTCCCGTCACATGACTCAGCCATATGTATACTCGCAAGGAGAGAGCTGTAGCTTTCACCTCCCATTACAACCTCCTTGGTCATAGGTAGAAGACTTTCTCTCTGACTTGGTGTATGTTTTGATACGGGTCTGAGATACTACTGAAGAGTAATACTATCCTTTTGTGAAATTTTGCAGTCTCCAGCTAGCGTAACCTTTTTTGATAATCAAAAAATGAAAATTTATTTTCAAATATGAAGAAGAATAAATTATTAATAGTCAATCTAGAGAGCCGAGAGATGTATATAGGGTACGTTCTGCTGACGGACAAATGAACACTTTGAATTTTAACTGGTCCGGCACTTCAAATAGGTCCATTTTTTTGCCCCTTTGAATCGCGTTGTAATTGCTAGAAACTACTCAGTTACGTTGTTTGAGCCATAGAGATTAAATAGAAGGATCGAACACAGCTACATATTACAGTACTGGCCAGAGAAGTTTTTGTTTTCGATGGCTGCTCGCTTCCCACCAATCATAGGCTCCCAGCCATTCTAACAGCATATGAAGAAGCTAGCCAGATTTCAGCCTCGGGAAGGATTTTAACTTCCAATCTCCGTAGCCGTTGTTACTTCCTTCTAATCAAGCTCCTTGGTTTGAAAACTTCATTTTTTGGAGCGAAATAGAGTTCCTGGAAGTGTCGAAGGAAGTTGATCAAAGATCAACCCTTGAAACTCAATACAAGAGTTCAAGAGTTGAGCGCACCCATTAAATACATCCGCTAAGGAGGTTATGTTTTTGTCGTGTTTGTCTCTCTGTCTGTCTTTTAGGTGTTTGTCAATCACCAAGATTACTCAAAAAGATATGAACGGATCGTTACAAAAATTACATAAACTCTCAACACTATTGAAAGACATAAATGATTAGATTTTGGTATTGATACAAAGAAAATCATGGTTTTAGAACCAATTTGAATTTTTCGTTACCTTTGCCTTGCGTGGCTGAGGTATGCGCTCTCAGAGTGCTCTCTGGTTACGTAATGACTTAGTGAATCTATCTGCTTGAAAGCACACGTGCTACTTAACATAAAAAATTAATTTATGCAGCTAGTATTAGGTAACGTGAGGTTCATTTGCATCAAGTTTTTCATTTCGCAAGTAGGTCAGCTAACCCATTATCGTACCACCTGAGGTACACGCATCTTTAGATTGATGAAACGCACCTACGACTCCTGTCACGTGAGAAAGAAACGCGTGCTATACTCGCGTGAGAGCCCCGCACCTGAGCTGTACCTACATTTTTAGATAAAGTGCAGACATAATGTGAATTTCTTGATGTTGAAACTCTTTTTATCGGTTCTGCAATGGAAAAAATTCTGTAGTGACCTGGTCGTCGTGAGAACCTGTTCCCTGCACTTTATATATCTCATGATACTATCTCAGAATTTCATTAAATCAATTAACGCTATAAGGAAAGTAGACAAAGAGTTAACACGTTTAGCCAATACACCTCTGATATGTAAGGTAAATCTATAGAATCATTTTACATTTCGGTGGTTTGCACGTTTTGTAGTCCTCATTCGAATGTGCTTGAGGTGTGTTTCTGAACTCAGCTGACAAATAGTTGATATTATTAACAAATAGATATGTATACATATTACCTTAAATCATCAAAATATTCAAGAAATTTGCTCGTAAAATTTAAAGATAACTAATCTTTTTGTAATAGTTTCAAACTCTTAGGTTTTAAAAATTACAAAAGTAAAGAGACAATAATTTAATGCGATTAAGATAAATGACAATTGTGGCAAGTAATTCCTGCTTTGCTTCTCTCCCATGTGGTATAATATTACTAAGTCAGTTCAGGTTATAATTTTTTCAATCCAAGTAAACACTTTTCCAGTTTTAGATGTATGGCTATTTCATAAATTTGATATTTTATTGTGCTAAATAATTAAAATATTAGAAGCAAAGAAAGGGAAACACCTCAGAGTGAGTGTTGTATCATGCCCTCTGCGCACACGAAAGTCGAAACAATGAAAGGTTTTCCCTACCCTTCCTTTTACATTGTTGCGGCTAGGCTTCGGCTTGCCCCAAGTTACACCACCCAACTCAATTACTTAACCCTTTCTCTTACAGCGTAACCTCCGTACAAATAGTGCTATTCGTACGAGAAAGACGGAGTATTTCATGAGAAAAATGGTTAAGATCAGGCAGGTCACTGCAGCTTTCCACAATAAAATGTGCCAATGGCACAGTTTCAAATACTTAATCTCGAGTGCCTTTACAGTCACAAAGACGTGACATTTCGCAGCGTTGTTCAAATACGTTCAGTTGTAGTAAAGGCCACATAAACTTTTGTTTCGAGAAAGTAAAAGGCTCCAGGGTTTCCTCTCTCGTGTGCAGCGGGCTTGTAATCACTGAGTTTAATTTATCAAAATTGACTTTTTGCTTGAAATTCCAACAAATTTGTCACCATTTGCAAATAAATTGAATTGATTGATGAAAGCATTGATCCAAATTCTCTGTTGAAAGAAATGCGTTTTCCATTCGTCCTTCTCTATCGAAAATATCATATTCGATGAGCTGAAACATGTGGACTATCAGTCCTGAATGTTCGATTCGTTGCACTGAAGCGTAATCGATTTGGCTTAACGCATGACACCTAGTGCAAATGAGAGAATTGGACGTTCTTGATGGAAGTTCTCAACAAAGTTTGCTAAAGTGAGCCAATGGAGCACGTAATATAAGCTTCATAAGAAGGAACACAAGTGTATAGTGCATGCCAATTTTTTTTAAATCTAAAACATAAATTCATCTTTTTTTAACGCCGCTGTTACGTTCTTTAATTCTTTTTATTCAATTATGTACAGAAAGCTGTTTTGATACTTAGAAGAAAAAGAAACACAAGGGCAGCGATAAAAAAAAACATTTATTACAGACACTCAGACCAACTGGTTTCGACTAAAGTCATTATCGATCAATGCATCTGGAAAGATATAAAAAATAAAACCGTAAAAGTATCAAATTAAACTTCATTGTGATATTGCTGTCCAAGGTTGCTACAATTAACGGTACATCATTTGTAGAAGAAAAACTTTTAGAGTAAGAAGAAAGGGAAGGACAAGAAACAAAAATTAACGCGTGTACAGCGTCACGGCCGTCTGGTCTTACTTCTTCTTCTTCGGTGTTTTACATCAGCCTGTTTTTTGCTATGTACTGGGATTCTAAAATTCTGATATCGGAATGGGTAGATGTCACTGCTATTTCAAATTGATCCAGTGAGTATAGATGGGTGGTCTGCTCGCAGCTGAGTGTAGATGGTGAATAAGGCAAAACTGAGGCGAAGGTTCGGTCTGAAGGAAAGTCCCATATGTTGATAAAAATTAATTTTAAACTACTTCAGAGTGCTTCCAATGTAAGAATTCTGGTAAGTTCTGCATGTATATTTATAGCAGCTTATATTTATAGTATATTTATAGCAGCTCAAAAGGCAGTCTATCTTTGTAGCTAAAAAATTACGAATTTTAAAATCGCTCCTAGAGCAAAAATAAAATCGATCTGAGGGTAACATTTGGCTAGCAAGTTCCTACAATACCCGACCATGTCATCAGAGGCGTTACCAATATAGGGAAGTGCAACAAAAATTTACATTTTTCTACTGTACATACATACAAATACATAGTTCAAGAAAAGGTTCACTAATTTGTTAAACAAAAATACTGGATATCCATCACAAGTAAAAAAAGAACGCAAGAAATCAATTTTCAATGAAAAATCAAGGTATGAAGATGATAATTTGAAAGTTCTATGGAGAAGCATACGAACTGCATGCAGTTTGTAACGAAGAGGACAAAAGCTGGAAAAACTGCAGCCTAACCCAGCAAAAGTCGGCTTACGGTACACACTGGAAGCAAAGTTATGTTCTGCGTGGTTAATGCGTAAGTCTAGAAAGGATAGCTTGCTGTTTAGTGCACATTCCAGTGTAAAATTGATATTGCCGTGATAGCTATTGTTGTGATTTAAAATAACGGAGCATGAGATTGATCTTTAAAAACTACAAATGTATTGTATATGTATAGTTTGTTAAATACAGGTTTTAAACTATCTGGACATTCATCAAGATATCTCTGTTCCTTATTGCAAATACTGATACTGAATTATAGGTATCTCAGTTACAGAAACCCAGAGCCTGCTACACAGCACTACATCCAAGAGAAAATGTTGAGAGGCTCTGAGCCCCGCGTAATCATTGCAAAAGAGGATTACACACAAGACTGGAACTAAGGCCTCCTAAATTAAGTAATTAAGTACAGGTCTGAGTCTGTGTGTCACGAAATTGATCAGATCGGTACAGACCCTGGACAAATTATTAAACAGTTCCTGATGTTTTAGTACATACGCTGCATATTTCGGACTTATCTGGATGAACAACTCAAACTCAGGTAAATTTATAATTTTAGAATATTTGTTATGAAGTTTTTTATCCAGAAATGTACGAAGTGGGTAGCTTTGTTCTTCTGTGTGTCACCAAGTATCATCCAACTCAGTTCTGGGTCGTCCCGGTAGCTAAAACTAAAAATAAGCTTTCAGGGAAGCTAAAAATTCAGTTCGGGATGCTGTCACTATCGTCTTTTAGATATTTAGTATTTTACATATTTAGTATATTTTGCGCTCAGCAACGACCTTGGTAGACAGCAGCAAGTAACAGTCTTCGGGACGTTCACAGGGCGATAGTGAGTGCCAGCAGATGTCTTTTCCCTTTCATCTTTACTTTAGACAATACTGTTTGGAAAGAACATTTCTTATACAGAGGAAAGTTTGTCCAGTCCATCAAAACCAGCTTCTTTTTGCTTATACTAGAGACTATCAAACTTGACTGTTTTGACTAGCTTTTTCCCATTACTACGTTTAGTTCATGTAAATTTTCAATTGCTAAAGCATGGCTTTACGTGACATACTATTTTGTTATAGAGATAAGGTACCTCTTCGTCAGTCGCTTGATCTATATGTTCGAAGGTTTTAAGTAAAATTATATCTTGGGGAGAAAATTGTCTAACTAGATCTATCGCAGATTTCAATCTACAGGATAGCCATTAATCGTCTTCCCATAGTTGCCTTAAAACTGAATATCTCAGGGTGCTGCACCCCGAATACATTGGACTTAGGATCCAGATGAAAAAAAAAAATAAGTTTTATTTTCTCTGTTTTGCTTTCGCTCTCGAGAACATACAATTAGAATTTCTGGGGAAATAATATACCGTCTACTCTACCTTATAGTTGAAGCAGAGTGATGATAAGGTGCTGTACTGTCACCCATGTTGATAAGTGGTGTCTTCGTGGCATTTTTGTAGCTAGACAATGTAATGATAATTTGTGCACCAGTCGCGTGATTCACGCACGTCCCAGACACGTGCTGTGTCGCAAGTGCATGTCTGCTATCTTAATTGACATTGCCTAACTTCAGTAACATAGTTAGAATCATTTTAGTTTCTTGAGTAAAATTCAAAGGGATAACTTGAAAGGATCATTCTACAAATGCACTGTTCTAAAGGGTGTTCAAGCAGAGTTCAGGAAGGGTTTAATAGATGCAGCGTCTATAGACGAACACACACGCGCACTACATTGCTTTTGAGACGTTTAAGTTTGCGGACGAGGTCCAGGTGGCGTTATGTTCGCAACTCGTCTTGTGGAGTTGATACTGTATTCCGTGACCAGGGGAAGACCTGGTAACTGGCGTCACGTGCTTCTAGTAAGATTCGGCTCCTGCGTTAGGTAAATTCTGTATTTGGTGACAAAGATGTATTCCGTAGATGCTTTTATGCTCTTTTGCTGCCTGTCTTGGAGTATTACTAATCGGTCCGGTCTGGGCTTCGGCTACTGACAGTCACTTGCATCTCCTGGACCAGCTTGTTACTTCAGCCAGTAGGCTGTGCGCTGAGAGTGATTTCGTGATTCTGTCCCACAATCTGAGAGAGGTGGCCGGACTCTGTACTGGTTGTATTTTTCTGTCCCTGCCCTCAAGGTCTTTGGGAGGATAACACGTGCTGCTGTGGATGCTCACTCTTTCACTCCGGAGACTTTTCGGTGCCGAACTTGTCAATTTAGTCGGTGTTTCCTGCCCTGGTTCTTTTCAGTATAAAATTCGTCGCCGGCATCTACTTTCGATCGTCAAGGCCTGCAGGCGCTCAATCAGTTGTGAATAAAAGGTAAAGGTAGAGTCAACTTAGACCACACCCTCACCTGGGAAATCCACATGCACTGGTTTGTGCTGCGGGTATAGGCCCACTGGCCCCAGATGAGTAAGTGTAGTTGCAGTCGACCTCGGGTCACCAAGAACTATGAAGCCAATTTAACTGAAGGAACAAATGACTCGAGACCCCTCAACCCCCTCATCTCTGTGGAAGGCAGTTCCGCCACGGCGCCGTTCATGCACACACAACGGCCGAGTCAGTACACCAAGATCTGCAAAGAGCTCATGAGCCTGGCTTTGCGTCGAACGTGCGAGCGATACAAGGTGTTAGAGCTGAGAACGGAAGCATGCTGCTATTATTATTATTGTTTATTTAAAATTAACTTGACAGCATTTCGGGCCTCCCGGTGTTGCATAATGTTTCATTTGGGTTGCACTACCTGTCCCTGGTGGCCCGAACGTGAAGCTTTAATATTAATAATCCCGTATTGCTTGCTTATTCAAGTAACAGGCACAGTACGTTCAGTTATCACCGTGTTGTACACAGCGTCAAGCTTCTGCACCTCATAATCCTGTTCCATCTTACACCTACAACATGAGTCGCCACAAGAAAGAGCAAACGCCTGTTCAGAGAGTAGTTTCCCTGACCCCCAGATGTAAGAATCTCATGGCACGAGTAGCCCACTACCACTTCTAGCGGTTGGGAAGTACAAATAACCTATCTAACCTTACAGTGGCTGCCGTTAGATACTTGACTGTAGAAAACAGTGTTTTTGATTTTATTTGTCTGTCAGATACTACTTGTAATGTATTTTAATATCAGATGCAACTTGGGGTGACAACCTCAGAAATTGATGTATTCATGGCTTTTGGTAGAGCTCATCTTTATAGCCGCAAGGAAAGGAAGGTCAAGAGAACCTCGTAATACTGAAAAACTTAATTAAAACTACATAGTGAAACCACATTAGCAGCCACGAACCAAAAATGCATAATTAACCATGAAATATACAATGCCCGCCATCAAACGACATCAAAATGACATTTTGGTGCTGATACAATCCTTTGTTAGTGGAACCACTACTGTTGCCTACGTTACATCACGTAATGGTTACCTAAGTTGAATTACTTCATAGTTGCCTAAGTTGAATGATTCCATGGCTGCCTAAATTGAATGGCATCATGGTTGTTCTGACGCTACCTTACGTCATGGCTATCTAAGTTATATCACTTCATGTTGTAGCTACCTAGCTATGCATATGTTATTGGTACATCTCGTCATTACATCATTTAATGGATTAGCCTACAATGTGGCATTGCTTTAGGGTTGCCTACGATACGTAATTTAATGGACGACTATGTTATATCACTTCACAGCTTCCTCCATTAGCTATAGGTATGATTTAATGGATGACTGGTACATCACTCCATGGCTGCTAATGTTATATCACTTGACAGCCTCCAATGATCGATCACTTTACGGCTGCCAATGATATACAGTATACATAATTTTCAGGATGCCAATGCTAGATCATATAACGGCTGCCAATGCTACATCACTCCTCTCTGTGAATGCTACGTTACTGTGCTTTATCATTCAGATCATTTCATGGCCGCCAACGCTATCCATATTTATATATAAAACTTCCCTGCTGCCGATACCATATTACTTCATTCCTTCCAATGTTAGATCCCATCATGGGGGCCAGTGTTTCATTACTTCACTGCTGCCAGGGCTTCATCACTTCATGGCTACAATCTGCTCCAATTACCTTTCAGCTCTACTGTCTGTTCTGATTTTCTCGCTTAGTCCCTGTACCAAATAAATTCCATTAACATTTCCATCAGCTGTTTACTTTTCATTTCAGTAAAAATTGATCATATCACGAACTTAAGAAGTTTCTGTTTTACAACATGTGACAATTTATTTTACTAACTATTGCAAAATAATTTTACTCATTTGTAAATATCAGAGGATGTCATAAACAGTTGCTCTGCGTAATTATACTGCAAGCCTAAATATTTTTGCGAATTTGTTGCGTCTAACAATTTTAGAAGTATGTACAGGTTTGCCAGTCATACTTAATGTAAAAGAATTAAGTCAAATAGCCTAAAAAAATATGAAAACGTAATGGAAGAACATATAAAAATGCGTCTGCAGCACCGTGCAGTCAAGCCCAATTGGGGGACCGAAATCTCAATTAGGGGCCAGTGTCTCGACAATGTATGGTTTGACCGATAAGGAATGTGAGGCATAAGTGAAAAAACAAACTTACCGTTTCTTTTTATTGTTTCGATGACTTGAATATCCCAATTTTTTCGCCATCAAGCAATTTTGCAAGTTGAAATTCTATTTTTTCTAGCTTCTTTCTGTACTCAACTTGCAGCTGCACTAACTGTGCTGTCTGCTGGCGTATGACCTATATTTCCCGTTTCTTCAGCAAACCATTGCAAAATTTGTGGTGTCGACTTCTTACAGTTTTTTTAGCAGTTTTCAAACAAAACATTTTCAAATAGCTCAGTTTTCCTTTCCCTTTTCATTGAATTCTGCAAAAACGAGTATGTCCCATTTGAGTGTCTACAGCTCAACATTCAGGCCGTCCCGATTTATTTCTTTATCTTATGCGTTTAGGTACGAAAACGTGACGGTGGTTTTTGGTTAATTATTACGAGATCCATGTGAGCCTCATCTATACCTAGGCTAAGTTATTATTCCAACGAGTTTATGATCACCCAATGTTGTATCACGGTTGATATTTATCACCCGCGAAGGAAGTGAGAGAGGTGATAAAGTTTTCGTTAAAGACTTAAGTATATTTGTGTGTATATATACATTTGTACATATTTCTCTGTCCACCCAATAAATGGGCAAAGGAGTTGAGCAATCTCCATAATTTTTTGTAGGATGTTTGGTGGGTTGACATAGATGTGACCCTCAGCAGATCGTCTCACGCCACGAGGCCTCCCATTTTTTCTATATTATTATTAAGAGCGCAGGTGAGCCCAGCGCCAGCCTTATTTTTTCCTATGTTATTACTGAAGAACTAATCTCTGGGAAGGAATGGGGCTGTGCCCTAGCCTCGTTCATCAAAAATGACTTCGTTGACTTTGCTCCCTACCGCGGGTGACGGTCTTACGCCACCGGGGCGATCTAGTCTATACTATAGTTGCACGTTATGTACGAAGAAAACTTCATAAACGTTTCTTTCCTCGTTCAAGAAGAAATCGTTTGAACTAGTGAGATGTGATCCTGCTACTCGATCATAAAGTCCCTCATTACAACTACTGTAGTTTATTTACCCTGGGAAAAAACTTCCCCGAAATACTCGCAGATCTAAATTTGTAGCAAATATAGTTCTTATCAGCAGATTTTGGCAACGTACAAGCAGGTCCTCACCTCAGAAAACTGGAATGGCTCCGAAATTAATAAGACAAACTGAAACTGGGTGAGGCTGTGGAAATATTTCTTTTTTTTTTGGGGGGGGGGGCCGGCTCAGTTCTGCCGATACAGTTCAATATCCTCAACACTATATGAGTTCCGCCAGGCAGATATCTCGTAATAGCAATACATCGACTAGATATGGGCTTCTCCACCCTTGAAAAGAGCGCTCTATAGTTTTCGGAGCCTTCCTTTGAAATAATGTACCTAAAAAACTAATAACCTCTTTTCAAGGCTCGCCCAAAATTTCCCCCTTCGAAACAGGTAGCTTACTACATTTTCAGAACCAACTAAACTAAACGGTAGTAACAAGCTTCTACATTCAACATTTTATCACTTATGCACCGTTGCATGGGTCAGTAAGCACACAGTATAATTCATAATTTTTTGTATGTTCTGTGTGCTAAGTCGACCAACAGTACTCTTATACCCCCTGCAGACGATAGTCTTATGTCGTGTGTTTTCACTTCACCTCGTTCGAATGCGTTGCTGTGTCTGTGTAAACAACAAAAACGAGCACTGCTTTTCTGAGACGACATTCGCTAAAATTTAGAAAAGACACTGCGCTAGTGACACTGGCCAAGCCAGAGAATACGACGGTAAACATTTTATCGAAACTTTTGATAGACACGCAGTCGTGTTTGCTAGGATCAGGAAGCAAAGAGCGTAACGGGAGGACTCACGAAAAATTAGCATCAAAAGTGACGTCATCATCAACGAATCTATGACTGAGCAGCCTAGGATTATTTTAACTAATTTAACCAGAAAAATCGTCTTAAATTGCGAAATTCGTCTCTAGCGTATAAATGAATTAAGAGAATATATACTAATTTAACAATTATCCATAGAAAATTGCAGTGCATACTGGTGGAAACTTTCACAGCACTAGCGCTGAATTTGGTCCCGTTTGGCGACCTGGTTTAACTTCTTTTTCTTAATTGAAGCCTTGTTTACACTTCATATTCAGTTCACACTGCTCTTCACAGAACATTTTATTCCTTACCAACAAATATAAGCACCAATATAGCGAAATCTGTACGCGAGAGAAACCAGTGTAACAGTGAGCCTATTGCTCGAATTGTCGTACTTGACGACAACATTTTATAATATTTTGCAGCTGAAGAAGCTGGCCAGTTATGAGCGGGAGATTGAATAGAATAAATTAAAAAAATACGGTGATCTGTTTGAGAAAACAACCTACGAAGGCCTGAGGTCCCCCACTCAAATACTTCGACTCGTCGATGTGATGTAAATTTGCTACGTGCGGTCACGGCCTTCTGGCATTCTTTGCTTCATGGCTAGGACAGTATGAAGTCTTCGAACGCCGTGAAGCGAAAACATAGGACAAAAGACTATCGTCTGCTGCGGGCCTAAGGAGAACAAACTATCCTCCGTCCTCTAGTTCGTTGCTCCCAATATGACATCTGTCCCATTATGATATAATTTGCCCGTTAATATCTTCTGCTGTCTAGGTAGGAGTATGCGACGCCAGTTTAGTGTTTCTTCTCTTAATAATCTGAATTTATATTTTGTCATGAGGAATTGATTAATTAAAAATGACCTTTTGCCATATATATATATCCACTGACTGTCGATTAATTAATAGGATGGCAAGAGAGTTTATTTATTCTTGATAAATTCAGCTAATGTGGCTTACCCCTGCTTACACTAGCGACACCGCTCTTTTGTAGTGGATCACAACAAAAAAAAATCTTTCATATTTGGAATGCCTACGACACGCTAACTATGCACAATAAGAAATATGTATACACGCTAACTATGCACAATAAGAAATATGTATATTAGAAAGGTACATTTGCTGGGTACCAAATACAACCCTATTATTATATCTCGCATTAAGAACAACTTCCGGGAAGAAAAATGGTGCTAATGTGATACGAACCTCGTTTTGGTAGTAAACGTCATGATAGTTGTGGACTATATAATAGTATATATGCTTATAAGAGAAAAAAAATTATCCCAACTCGAAACATTATATCTATTTCATATTACAGCCACACATATCTTACATACATTTATTTACCATTAGAACGTTTTCTGGATTATTTTGCACGAGGTCGCATTTTATTGTTAGAAAGGCGACGCATGCCATTATTTTCTCTGAGGTATGCATTGCCCCTATTTCAGTGAACCCATAGATGCCAAACATATCAACAATCTAGAATATCATCAGAGCTACATAGTGTGTCCTTGAAACAATGTTGCGCAGCTATCGCTCATCACGTCCCACGATATGGCATCGTGTTGGGCTGGCTGCAGATAACAGCAATCACAATACCGTGGTCTGTTATGGGAATATTGGTGCCTGTCATGGGAATATTGGCGCTGTTGTGCGTCTTTCTGCAACTATAAAAGAAGCTGGAGTATTGCAATCCACAGCCTTCGTGTCTAGACGGTGGAGGCTGAACAAAACTTCTGGACCTGGTAGTAGTCAGTCATGGCGTCCCTAAGGGAGTTGCTGCTGCCCGTCCTTGTGGTGCTGTCGCTGTGGCAGTCCGCCAATGGTAAGAAACTTGAGTATTTCAAAAAATTTTATTGCCTGCTGTCTCTTTTGAAAGCTTTAGCACCTGTCTACTTCTAACGGTAACTCATTACTGCGTGGACTATAAGGTATTTTCTTGTAAGAGTAAAACTACTTTTATCAGTTCACCAAGATGGCGCTCTTGCACTCTGAAAATCCCAGTAACTGAGTCAAAGTTAGCTCGGCAGAAATTTTAACTACCTGCATCTTCTAAACTACTCTTTTAACTCTTTTCTAATTTGAGAATTCTGCATATGTACCTTTCCCTTTAGTCTAATTACAAATCATTAACGCACTCACTATTTCTAATTGGAATAATTCTGTTTGAATTCGGAAGAAATTTTTTCTTTCTCAACTACCTAGAATGAGAAAACACTAGTTGTTATACTAGCATCTCTATATACGAAAAATTACGTTACTTGTTTCATATTTTTAATACCGTGGGCACAATGATTGTCCACCAGTGCAAACCTTCTGGCTAACTAACAAACTTATCCCCTTGTTAGCTTTCAGACTGAATTTAAACAATTTCAACTGGTTTGTATCTTCTAAATTGCACTTCTATTTTTTTTAAACATCTTGTAACTTTATCTCTTACAAGCCATAAAATTTTCTGTTAGTTTAATTCGTAATGCAAATTGTATATCTAATTCTGACTGTATTTTATAGTACCTCTCGAGTAAAAGCTCTGTAAAACCGGCGTCTCTCTTGCGTCAAATTTTCAAACACTTTCAACATCTTAATAAAATAGTATTGTATCAGTGAAACTCTACAGCCCCAATGCTCACATTTTCATATCATGGTAGTATTAAAAATGAATAATCATGGCACTGAGCCCTGAAAATGTTTGACACAGCATCCATATGAGAAATAAAGGGCTGACTAGTATTATTACTTTACATCATATTTTAAAAATATGGTTATAAATAGGTTTAAAAACTTTTGTGTCGACCTGTTAGTCTGCTTCTAAAAGTTTTATCTGTTTTCTAAGACATCGGAATATAAGATAAGGAATTTACAATTCAACTATATTGGTAATCAGAATCGTCTGAAATGACTCGCTTGAATACATCAACTATCTGCGTTAACAACTTACTTTCTAAGAAATCCTGTATAGATGAGAAATCGTTGAACGTCATTGATTTACTTAGGTAAACTTTTAGTATATTTTCTGTCAAAAGATAAAGATTTCTCGGGATCAAAATTGGCGCCCCGATCAAGTGGAACTTTGCACTAGGATCTTTTTTACTTTTAATTGTGAACTTAACTTAAGAAATATATACATGAACGCAGTCTTTAATGTAACTTTATATAAAATTACCCACAAAAAAAATCTATACTACGTACGCCATGCATAAATTATCTCAATTTTCAACTGGGTGCGGGTTCAAGTTCTTCGGAAGTTTCGTTTTTCCCCTAAAAGATCTACTAAGAGACACAATTGATTTAGAAATATCAGGAGTTTCAATTCTCTACCAGTTTCTGAAGGTGAGCAAAGAAGTAAGGTTTATGAGTAGGTAACTTGCATCAGCAAATTGCAGCCAACATTATTGCATCAGTAGTTCTAAACTCCTTCTAATGCATGTACGTTTTTCCCACTGTACAGGACAGTGCGTGCAGAGAATGTTTGACCGTGACAGTTTCGTGTGCGTGTGCAACGCCACCTACTGTGACGAGGTGGGCAGGATTGCCGTGCCTGAGGCTGGCACCTACTCCGTCTACACCTCCGCCTTGGAGATGTACAGGATGGAGCCCGGCAGTGGAGACGTTGAGGATGCCTCAGGTAATTTGCTAAGGAACGTCCAGAATAGATAGATTTACATATCCAGTGCAAAGTATCGAAAATATTAATTAGAAGTTTAATGGGAATCAAATGACATAGTGATAACAGGTTTACAAGGATACGTACCAAAATATAATAGGCATCATCGTTGCGAAATTGTAATGAAAAGCCATCTAAAGCTTGCGAAATAAGTAAAGTTAGCCTATATTTGCCGGCCTCATTTAACAGCTACTTACTACTACTCTCAGTGGGAACAGTAGTTTCATCGTCTGCCTATCCTTTTTCAATTTCAGACATGAAAGAAAATATTTTTGGATTGTTTCTTAAAGTTGAAAAATCAAATAATGAGCTTGTGGAAATCGATTACTTGTTTTTAAAAATAAAAATTATACTCCCTGAGAGTATCTATAGAAGCCTTACTGCATCGAATCGATTCAAACCAAAACATGCTGTCAATTAAATCTGATGAATTGAACTGTGAATTATTACCAATATACAATTTTCATTACTCTTGCAACACGTACAGGAGGTGGAGCTGTGACCATCACTGTAGACACCGCCACCCAATACCAGACCATGCTGGGTTTCGGTGGCGCCTTCACCGACGCTGCTGGTCAGAACTTCAACTCCCTCTCCGAAGATGCCAAAGAACTTCTACTGAGGTGAGTGCAACGATATCATCGTACCATAATTTTCAAGATAAATACCAGAATAGAAATCTATAAATATGAAGGGCGAACTTCAGACTTGAATGGGGACGTCTCACGCAACTCAGAGTAGTATTCTGCCTGCCTTTATATCTAAAAAGTTGTTTTAAAAACACGGTGGATTTTTACAAAAAGCAGCCAAATTTTCAATATTGCATGTGTTCTACTAGAATTCAATTAAATAATTAAAACCGTGAAAATGTAATGTTGTAAAACGCTTCTCGGTTGGTTCCGTTCATATTATCATGTTGTCCTAGAAAGAGTATGACCGCAAATTGATTTTGTAAAAAACATATGTTTTTTTTATATTTTAACGATAATCTGGTTACCCAAGAATCTGACTAGACCTGCTTAAACCGAAATACTATCAAGCACATTTAAAATATATCTATATAAACCAGGATGCATCAGCATGATTCAGGGTCTATTGGTTTAGACTCTAGAGCTTAGCAGTGCATCATCTCAATACAAATCCAACTTTGAAATATATAAACTACACTTGTTTTTCATTTCCGTATCAGCAGGGTCTGCTAGTCTCTCAGAGCTTAGAATTACAACATCCTTATCCAGGATACACGTCACCAGCGTATAAACTAGGCGTGTGTGTCTCCTCCCAGGTCCTACTGGGCTCCTGAGGGTAACGAGTACAACATCGGCCGATCTCCCATCGCCGGCTGCGACTACTCCCCTCGTGCCTACACCTACGATGATGTTGAAGGCGATGTAGAACTTGTCCACTGGTCTCTGCAGCCTGAGGACTACAACTACAAGGTAATGGTCTCGCCATAGTGTTGAGTTATTGTTTCAGTATCATTCGCTTACATTTTCAAACATGAATTACACCATCGTAGGACAGGCATCATAATAATTATTATTATTACGAATTTTTATTAGGTACTCATAAGGGACATCAAGACATCGCATGATGTAAAACGTAAGGAACAGTTCATCACTTGATTAGGTGATTTCCTTTAAAGGAGTTTGGATAAACTCAGTACAAATTTTTCTCTTTTACCCTTTGCTACCGCACATGTCTCGTGTCGTTAATGCGCTTCACTTTTTGCTAACATTTAAACTATCTGAAGATCCCAAATCTTCAAAACAAATGAAGGTGCCTATGACGAGGTTCATAGTCACCGAATTATAAATACTTAGAGATGAGCTTGGGCTCCAACGAGAGACGTTTCAGAATCACAAATAAGTTAATTATTCCCCAGATCCCTAACATCAAGGAAGCCATGCACATGAGCGAGCAGGAGGTTCTCATCTTCGGCTCCCCCTGGTCTCCTCCCATCTGGATGAAGAGCAACAAGATGTTCAACGGCACTGGCTACCTGCTTAGGGAATACTGGCAGCCATATGCTAACTACATCGTCAAGTGAGTGAAGTCTTTTGATAATTAGGGATATTACGAAACCGAAAATGGGGACAGATATTACTCTCCCTCCACGAGATTGATAAGAGCCCTTATTATCAAATGGCTGTTGTCTAAGCATACAATCGATCGAGAGTAGATGTGATAGAAAAGGAAGTTGTCAATTTTCCTAAAATACCGTAATAAATTGTAGAGCCTAGTATCGTGTGATAATTTGATCAGTAATAAGGAAGGTGGAACTAGCTATAAGCAAAAATATTACTACAGCTAGATGTAAGTAAACTGTGCCTGCCTTACTTTCATTATATTGAGTGTATGTATTTTTTAGCCTGTTGAGGGTGGCATATACAAAGTGAATCTATCTGAACACCTCTTTTTGTTTAACCTAGCAAATATTATACTCAGGGTCAGCATAAGTTGACAGGATTAGCGATACTCCCGTATTGTTCAGTGAGCTGTGTTTAGATTAATTAGATCTCTCCCATGTATGCAATCCATTGTCTTTCTAATTCCAGATGGGCTCAGGCTTACGAATCCGAGGGTGTCCCACTCTGGGGCCTCACCCCCCAGAACGAGCCTCTGGATGAGGAAGAGGTGAGGAGACGCTTTAAAATAATTCTGAATAATTTCCAAATCACAACAGTTGCTGCAGGGGGCCTCTAACTCACGTTTTACCTCTGAGTGTGGAGACTCATTGGTTGGGTCTGCACTGTGCAGTAAGATTCGTGGCTCGTAGTTAAAAATATATTAAGATATCTGGAAGTCATTGGGAACTAATATAAGGAATGGTGATGATTATGTTGGTAAACAAATAAAAGGCGTATGGAATCATACGTTATCGTTCTGGTTGCATCAAACACGTACGAACCTTAACTGACACGGTAGCAAATGTTAGATAAGTTTTTATTAGGGTTATCTAATATCTTCTTTGTATCGGTAACCGAAATGAAATTCAAGCTATAACATTTTGGGTATGGTTCTCGTTGAAAGCAGAACTACAGAGATAATGAATAATGGGATGGGGCATTGCATTTGAAACATCTTTGCCAAAGTAAAAGAGTAGCTGTACTGATCTGTACTGTAAAAGATCTTTTCCGTACTGGCAGGATTGGGTTATCAACTCCTGCCGCTGGCACCCTGAGGAGATGCGCGAATGGATCAGGGACTACCTCGGACCCAGTCTCGTGGCTGCTGGATACGACAGACTCGTCATGATGGCTGACGACTTCAACCGCTACACCCTGCCTTACTATGTTGAGCCCGTGAGTCGAGAGTCTGTTCGAGTCTGCACAAAAGATAGAGTCTCTAAACCATCAGAGTCTTATCATTGTTTCTTCTTCTGAAAACTCTTGGCTATATCTCCAGCAGCCACTCTAATGCTTTTCATAATTTAAGTTGATACAATGATGAGATCCTACGACCAGTAAGTAGTATATTTCATCAATATCAGTAACCATTTCCCAAGTGCAGGTTCAGCAGGCAGAAAGTTAGGCCTGTACTACCCGAAATCACCGTTAGGTTGCGTTTTAGACAGTGCAATTCTTATGGAAACTGGTTGGTCAATCAACTGTTTTTAATAAATTTAGTTTTCTGTTTTACCTACGTTAAAAAAAACAGGTTGCTATATCTTTATCTTTTGCCCCAAAACAAAACAACAAGCGCTTATCTTTCTCCAGTGCTTCGCCGACCCCGAGTGCAGCAAGTACGTCGATGGCGTAGCTGTCCATTGGTACTCTGATGACACCGAGCCTCCTGAGATCCTCCTCGAGACCCGAGATCTCGACCCATCCAAGTTCATCCTGTACAGCGAGGCCTGCAACGGTTAGTTGGTCATGTTATGTAAGATGGAAATGGAGATCCGGGCCCAAGTTGGCTGACGTTGCAATCATTGAAGGTACGACTTACTATCTAGTAGCATATAACAACTTTAGAATCCGAGAAAAAGGTGATGTATAAGATGAAAATGTCTGTTGTGATGAAAGAGATGTGGATGCATCACGAGATAAAGGTTAAATCTGCGATGAATGGGATGGAGATTTATCCAAGGATAAGAGATACTACGAATCATAATCAACTATCCAGGACTGCGAGAAAAATTAAAAAAAGAATTTGCCTCGTGGCCTTCAGCGTAACAGAAAATATGAAGCTTATTACCAAAGAGTCTTCATCTACATATCTTATTGGATGCTCTTAAGGACGGCACTGTTTGTCTTCATGAAATGATCAAAACTTAAATTTGAGATGATATCTATGTATACTAAATTATTCAATGCAAGTATAGCTTGCAAGTTCAAATTAAAGTTCTAAAAAACATATCTGTTATTTTACTGAACGCCACAGGGGTTTTGTCATGTCAATTAAAGTAGCTATTGTCATGCTATGATGAAGCTCATCATTCACTAGTCCGTTTCACTCATATATTAAACTTCAATTTACTCATTTATCCTTACACTTATGCCTCTTCACACAGGTCTGAGGGTCCCCACTGAGGATGCCGTCCAGCTCGGCGACTGGACCCGTGGTCAGCGCTACATGTACAACATCCTGGAGGTGAGGCTGTTGTCTATTTAAGATTTTTTTATCTTGAACAACCCTCATTTGCCCTTCAATGAAAAGCAAACTCTACATTTTTAATACCAAGTGGTGATATTCCTAATGGAAGCGGCAATATTCTTGACGAAAGCAGCTGATCAATGACTATCTTGGCACGACAAACCCTAATTCAGCATCGACATTTTGGGAGAGCATCAATTATGATGTAGTCGGCAGAATCCATGTTAAGAAGAATGTTCTCATCAGCCATCATGTTGACAAACAATAATCAACCCTTTAGCCCACTATACACTATTTGAGCCTCGCACCAAATAGTGAATAGCAATCAAGTACTGTAGGATGGAAGAAACTACGAATTTAATCATGTTCATACATATATATCCCTTTCACACTTCTAAAATTTGCCGTTAATTATGTTCTGTTCTGGAAAATGTTAAACTCTTGAGAAAGGAAACAAAACGAACTGATTTATCTGGAGGAGGTTTATGCGATGGACACATTGGCATACTTGCCATTGGATTTGCATCAGTGTAGACCATGGCAATATATGATATAGGCAAACTATTGCAGAGATAGCCATAAAGTTCGAGTTTACTACGAAGTCGTATAGCTTCACAGGCGTGTTCACTTCGTTCTTTTTAGCAAGATAAACTAGCTATACTGATTAATTTCTTGTCCGGGGTTTCTGTTCTGAAAGTTGGATTTCTCACTTTGGATCGAGTTTTAGCATAAGATTAGACGGACCAACAGACCCAATCCCAGAAAGTCTCCAAGACTTACACCACGGCCTTCTTTGAGCATTGAAATTATGTCAGTAGTATCTACTGTAGATGATTGAGGAAGATAAAGGCAAAAACTTCAGCCAAAGAAATTATCCTCCAGCCACGATTCATAGCTGCAAACCTGCGGAGATTAGAGAGAGAAAGCAGGCATTAATCGTAACTTTATCCCTGAGTTACTTGAAATTGGATCCAAAGCTCCTACCCGAAAGCTAAGCTCAATATTGAAGTTCCGTATAAATCAAGCCAATTCGATATGATCGGAATGGATGAACCGAAGCTATTTTAATACTTTATCTGTGACGGCTATTTTTAATTAGTGCTGTGAGTGAGTCAGACAAGAGGATTTATGTGTATAACGCCACCTGGACCTCGTCCGAAGTATCATCAAAGGTATCAAAGGTAATGCGATATCAGTTAATGATAGGATTTAACTTAATATTACTTTTTGTGGTACAGGATATCAACTACTACTCCGTCGGCTGGGTGGACTGGAACATGGCCCTGGACACTGTCGGAGGTCCCCACTGGATCGGAGCCACTCTGGACGCCGCCATCATTGTCAATGCGGTAAGAAAATATTCGAAAGCCGCCGTAACCACACTGGTTGGCATCGTCCACATTTGAGGACGATACAGGGAAGTACTGGTGATCAAAGGGATGGGGTTGAGAGAGGAGCTGTCTGCCAGTGAATCTCACAATTGAAGGATTTATTTTTGCGAGTTCGGTAACCTCACATTGTTTCATCAAGGAACTTAATGCTATTTGGTATAGGATTATTCTAGCTAATGCATTTATTTTAGTCTAGTAGGGCATTAACAGCACCTGCAGGGAAGTTCAACAACTTGGGATATTATTTGACAAATGCTCTAACTGCAATAATTTCATTAATAAAATTAAAGTGATTTTTCCGATGGTTATTGCATATGAGTAACTATAGTCCATTCGGATACACACAGCCCGCGAGGATATCTACCGTCACTTTGGAGAGATAAGTAAAGAAACACGAATTCATATATTTAAATTTAATCTAATCTAATTTGAAGTCAGAGGTGACGCATGGCTGAAAATATTCCATCCGAACAGACACACCCGCTCGGGTATCGACCCTAATACAAATATGCAAATGCAGAAATCTCGTCAGATGAACATATGCGCCCAAAAAAGCCACCCTTACGCTCGTGCACCAGCGGAATGTGGCAATTATTTCCTTCCAACTTAGCGAGCTCAATAAGTAACAATGATGGCTAACTGAAATACAAATTTAGATTATTTATGGGACACTGGACGGCAGCAGAGGCCGACACCTTATGAGGAGCACCGATCCACGGCACCGGTGATTTCCAATATCTTTGCACACGTTACCCTCTACCCTTATTATTGAAGCACACGTTTATCAAGGCCAGTCAAATTTGATGTCCAACAGGTAATTTAATAAAGAATTGAATTCATTATTACTCCAAGCCACTTAATTTTGCCAACCTTAGCAACTCTTTAGGAGATCGTGACCCCCCCCCATCCTCCCAGTTGGAAATCCCTGTACCAGACTTCCCTATCATAAAGTACTTTTTCTTTTAGACCGCCGATGAGTTCTTCAAGCAGCCGATGTACTACGCGCTCTCCCACGTGAGCAAGTTCATCCCTCGTGGCAGCATTCGCGTGGACACCGTCATTGATAACGACAATGTGAAGGCCGCCTCCGTACTCAGGGAGGATGGTTCCGTGGCTGTTGTCGTCCTCAACCTGTGAGTATTGAAGTTTTGAGTTCCTTAACCCTTTACTGCTTACTGTGTACATTTGTTGCCATTACATATAGTTTTCGTCTTACGAAAAGTAATGTTCTGTTGAGGCACTAACAGGTAAACACAGTCTCTAGATGTTCGCACCTATGTATACCACTAGCCTCGAGGTATATCAATCATGGACATGTTAGTACATATATATATATATATATATAACTACAAAAATTTCACTGCATTTTCAAAAAATAAAGTTTCAAGTGCCTACGGTGATACTATAATGAAATTTTCGCCTTTAATCTACAGAAAAGGGACAGAGGTAATGAAAAACTAGAGCTCGCTTGCTGCGCATGCCTCCGCCAAGCAGGACATCGTTATCGAAAATTCAGATTGGCCGTGTAACGTTTTAGGGTTTCCTTTATATTGTCACCAAAATTTGATGATTTCTCAATTTTTTATATTTCTGACAATTCCTACAACTTCAAGAATATCCGTCAATAAGTTTTTGAGTTATATTCTGACTAACATTTTGGTATATACGTGCATCAGGCAAACACACAAATGGGAGAACCGATTATCACCAAAATTCTGTTATTTGTGTCTTTTAAAATTTCTAACAACTCCTACAAATTTCATGAGGATCCGTTGATAACTTTTTATTTCTGAAGTGATTTAGAGCTCAAAAAACTAAGCGCTTTTCTCTTGTTTGAACGGGCACAGCACACGGTATATGGACACCGAGCTGACGGTACATGTTATTTGATTGTAGTGTAAGCCGATCTCTAGAATGGCGAATTAAAAGAATTATCTTTTTGTCCCAATGCATTAATGTTTATAGATAACAATGTCAGGGAATCTGGTTTTGCTTTTGTGCTCAATTACGTATGTACGTCTCCTTGATATTCATACAAAAATAATGCTTTATTAATCAAACTTGAAACCCAAAATTAAACCTCAGTGACCCATAGTAAAATTATCACAACGCACTTTCGAACATTGTTGTCAAATAGTTATAATTTCCTCAGCAATGTTGGTATCAATTCTCCGCCTCTGCCGTGAGGCGCTCCTAAAACAAACTGTCTAAAATAAAATTGTATTAATTTTTGCAGGGACGAAGCCGAGTCCAGCGTCACCATCGATGTCGACGGTTCTCGCTTCATTAACGCCGATCTTATGGCTAAGAGCTTCACCAGCTTCCTCTTGTCTCCACCCTAAGCAAGTGCTGGACAAGTAGACTCTTGCCGCAGTCAGACCATCTCACTCCATCAACCAAGTAGAAACTACATCTCTAGCAACCCTGTTGTAACCTATATTTGCTATATCTCTGCTCTAACACTCCCGTAATAATGAGCTTGTATAACGCTTAGTTCAAAATGCAATGTGAGCAAAGTTTGTGTAAGATTCATTTCAAACTTGCACTGCAATGCACTTTCATTATTATCCAGAATGGCAGTCGTTACGAAACTAATCCCTTCCTATATGAATAACAAAGAAACCTTCAAATACTGTACACCGCTTTCACCTCACTTTGATCGAATAAATAAAGATGAATTGTTTGTGATTTTTTTCTACCCTAGCACATATTGAATTGTTCTTATGGCTGTCGTCCCTTACTTCATCAGCTATGTTTCCAGTTTTTTTCTAAAAACAGAGTCCAATTTCTTACACAGCTACTTTAACTGTATAGAAGCAGTACACTAGATGCCAAAAATTACTGTTGTTCCAAGACTTGATATGAGTATTTCTTTAAACTGGATCAATATCTGTCCGTGGCATCTATGGAACGTGTATAGCAAAATTCCAGGATTTGCGCAGATTCCTGCTTGAGCTTATTTCTCTCGGCCTTTTTATTTTTTAGTGAATTATAGATGTACATCTGCCTCAAGCTTCGTGCTCCACCAGGCAATCGTAAACTACCAGTTTATTTAGGGTGACTTCGATTGGCCTGAAAAATTAAGACATCCATGGAAGCCTGAGTTTTCCGCAATCTTCAGATAGGAACGTTGGCTTTGCCATTTTAAATCGTGTTTTAGTATTAGATGCGTCCCGATGGAGTTAAACCAGCTGAAAATTCAAAATCATGTATTTCTCCCCGTAGGAAGGTATTCAAAACTCTGCTTAACGTTGTAAGTTTGAAATTTTAGAGTCAAGTTTATGCTACTAAATATTCTAATCATCGACCAGAGTCAAAGCCAGCTTACCTGTCGGAAATCCCGGCCAAATCAAGACTCGATATCTTAGTTTCATCAGCCAATCTAACGCATTCACAGGTAGTGTTTATTTATTATGATAATCCTATCAGATTTCCTAGATAGAAATGTCATGATGTTCACGATAGACGCAGTGCATTCGTTCATCATAGCGTACAATTAAACTTTACTAACGGGACTTCTGGAAATTTTAAAGTTAGTTAATGATATCACTTACCATTGTTTGACCTGAGGTAGCTCATCTAACTTAACCCAACCCGTCTAAACCTGTCTAGCGTTACACACTCCGTCTACCTTACACTTCGTCTAACCTCTCTCAGTTTTCTGATATCACCTGTGAATCTTGCATTTTTCTCTATCAGCAAAAATTCGTACTTGTATTTGATAAATGCATAGAAATACAAGGGTACTTCTTGCATTGCTTTCCGATATTTAGGTACGTCTTTTCTCAGCCCTTCATAATCTTACACGCTTTAATTTTTCCGATTTTTTCACTATTACGAGACCCGTGGATTTTGATAGTAGCCCATCTGCTTAATGATATAAGCTATATGACAAAATACAACAAGCTGGGCCAATTTTTTCTGTCACAGCAGGGTAACCTATCCTCAAAATGTTATTGTATTTCCTTAGACGTCGCACACTCGCTTCAGAAAATACTTTAGAGCCGATATGTCCAATACTGCCCGCTCTAGGCTCCCAAACGGTATCAAAGCTACGCATCTGGCCCTATTGAGAATGGCATCCACCACCACCAAGCCAACATCATTCATCATGAAAAATAAGAACGAAAAGCGGCTGATATGATACGGTTGATATGATCTTCATATCTTTGCTCCGAAACTGACTGAAGATCTTTTCCAGAAGCGAAAAGAAGACAGCTATGGACGTTCCTCCTTCCAGCAAACATCAGAGCTTCTTGCAAATTGAATTTTCCCCTATCAGACTGGGGTCGGCAACCTTCGGCCAGCGGGCCAATCCGGCCCTCGAAAGATCTACGTCCTGCCTGCCAGCCACCGAGGGGGTTCTAATGGGAGGAGAAAGCCTTATAGCTCTCTCCGGGCGAGTACACATATGGCTGAATCCCGTGATTGGAGCTGGCGTTTGGTCCCCCTAAACTGGCTGAAATGCTTTCAGTTCAGTGGGCCGAAGGCCGTGGTCACTGGTCATGGCCGTGGTGAACACATACGGCCCGCTGCAGACGATAGTCTTTTGTCCTGTGTTTTCACTTCACCACGTCCTAATGCGTTACTGTTTCTCTTTAAGCAACAAAAAGACCACTGCTTTCTGAGACAACATTCACTAAAATTTTGAAAAGACACAGAAAACTGCACTAGTGACACTGGCTAAGCCAGAAAATACGACGGTAAGCATTTTATCGAAACTTACGCTAGACATACAGTCGTGTTTGCAAGGACAATACGAAATATTCTAACGCGGTGAAGTGAAAACACATGACAACAGACTATCATCTGCAACGGGCCTAAGGAAGACACAGACAGACAGTTTTCCAATATTTTTGCAAGGAAATTGCGTCTGAATATTGATGTCACAGTGCTTGCTTTGTTACTTGCATCATAATCTGGCGTACAGGATGCAAGTGTCATCTACATTCCTCCAGCAGCTCGAAATTTAGTCGATGGTTAATGGCTATAATACTCTGAACCCAGGACTGCTTTCTGTAGAGGCTTCGTGAGGCAATATCGCTCTCCGATAGGAAACGCCACTCAGCCAGTTCAAGGGAAATGTTTACTCGAAACGCTTCCGCACGGTAAATAGAGAGGGTGCACTCCTCCCATTACAACCTCCTTGCCCGCCACATTATTTTGCATTAACAATGCAATCTGGCCCCCAAAATCTCAGCGGAACTTTGCTATTCAAAAGAGAAGATTATGATAATAAAAAAAACATAACATTTATTTTTAGGATCCTGCCAAGAAACCATCACGCCGCCAATAGGAGACAGTGCACCGATCATCAACCATTGCGTCCATGTCTGCCTCTGAAAAGAAAGATGCCATTGTCAGATTTTTAGGCAACCTGCAGAGAACAAATGTACTTTTCTGGAAGCAGACTGCGGAAGGCGTCATGGTTATGTGTGCCAGTTTTGAAAAAAAACCCTCTTTGCTAACACCAGCACTGACAAAGGCAGAGCCACCAAGATTATTCCAAATATCGACACATGATGGAACAAATGAACTAGAATACTGGATTGTACGATATCGTACAAGTTCCAAGATACAATTATGAATAATATCCCTTCGCCGAATAAGCCCCTCCCGAGCGCGTGGCTTCGAAAGAAAAACCGCAACCGTATGACTACGGTAATTGTATATTTTATTTGAGGAAGAAAATTCTACCAACTCTACGACAATGCGCTAGACCACAACGCACACCATCCAGCATAAACTCACATCGACGAACCGCTCTCTTAAGCAAACTCAGATGATAATCGGCAGCAGAACCCTAAACTCAGGAGCAGTATTCTAAAAGGGGGAGGGCATAGCAACTATAGTAGCGACGCATCAACTCTACCGAACCAAACACCTTTCTAAGAACGTCGCATAAAACCAATTTCCAACGATGCTCGTGAGACAACTGAACAAATATGGGCCTCAAACGTCAACTTAAGATCAAACTTGATACCTAAGATTTCCGGGTCGTTAACCACAAGAAGTGGCACACCATGTAGTATAAGTGCAGGGCAAGCAGGTCTCACTGTACATGACCTAGACCCGAGCATAGTCTTAGTCTTACCAGCACATAATGTTATCCTAGAACTTAGGTTCAGGGTCACAATCTTAAAGAATGCGCACCCGGTCTCGGCTCTGTTTTTGATCAAAAGTTGGGCAACAAAAGGTGCGCTTTGGCAGCAGAGTGCACCACAAGGTCACCACGAGTACCTATTTCAAGGGGATGGAAGAGCTTGCGCCAAACACTACGCTCTTCAATGTGGACCACCCCTTATGTGCGCCAACAGACGAAGCCAATGGCCCTGTAGTCCTTAGATAATGCTCCCTCTCAGCTTCCTCGAAAGTAGCCCCAGCCCGAAGCTACGGTTCTCTGAGACGCTGAAAGCCAACCTCAGACCGGCCAATGCTCCAACGGGAATATGCCTTCTACTTTCATTGATGCGCTGTAGCGGCGAGAGAGCTCGCCATACACGCAACTTTTCAAAGTAGATGGCAACTGTTTCGTTCCCCAGCTCCCTCCAGGAAAAGGGTAAACAAAATCAAGTTCATAATTTCAGTTATATTCGACTATATGGTGGACAAAACACGCCCACACTTTTGCTTTTTGAAAACAAGGCCAATCGAAACTTGCGCAGCGAAGGAAGAAAAATTTCTCCGAGACTTCGCTGTACACTGGGCAAACACTTGTCAACGTTTTTCTAGAACAAAGTCACGCTGCACACCATATATATCTATGCCAGTTATACAGTAGAAAAGGAATGGACACATTTCGGTAAGAGAAATCACTTCAGAGCAATATAGGTGACGCTAAGTACGCGAGTGAGACACATTCAAGCAAAGACTATCAGAAATTTCACAGGGAAAACTTACGAAATCGCCGCCATCAGGTAAATCAAATATCAAATAGAGGTAAGACTGAACAAAAATCAGAAATAGCGGTAGAACAGAATAATGAATAAACAGTAACTCATCGACAAAAAAAACGGTACATGAGTAATCGTCAATTTAGCATTACATCGTTCATTGTTCACACTGGCTTATGTCCAATAACTAGAATAGATTATAAGCTTCAGTCATCACAATGCACTTTCAATAATACTGCGATACGCATCGTCGAGAAAAGCGATGCACAGCAGCGTCCGCAGGTCCATGAAGCACCATGGTCAGCACCCACATTCGGAGTCGCAGAATCCTACGATGAGGTTTGCACCAGAGAAGGCAACACAGCGGCATCAACGTCACACGCCCCCCTCCCTCCCCAGCGCCATTACAGGTAAGTAACGCCATGGTAAATAAAAAGATGATTACGCTTCAGCAAATATTTATGCAGCAAACTAAACTTTATGATAGAAAAATTGATATTAATCTGGAAAACGTGGTTGATACCACAAATTTCAATATTACAAGAACTACGGTACAAGTGCTGTATCAGATAATGGAAAGTAAGCAATATTGGGAAAATATAGCAAAAGAGCGGCATTAGCAAGGGACTACCACCCTGCCACCCCTACCGAGGTTCAGCCAGCTAAGAAAAGACATGTGCCAAAAACAAAAATCTCGAATACAATTCAGTCGGCAGAGAGCGGTTCAGGAAACCCAAGACGAACAGGGGCATCCCTGGGCGGCTACAGCGCCCTCCGATAGTCATCATCAAGCCAGGGCTCATCACCTGCCCTGGCAGTAATGAATCGGAAAGGCACAAAGGTACACGCTATTCCAGGGAAAAACCAATCCAAAATTATTTTTAGTAACGAGAACACTCTGAGAGCGCATACCTCCGTCAAGCAAGGCAACGGTAACGAAAGATTCAAATTGGTTCTGAAACCATGCGTTTTCTTGTATCAACACCAAAATCTAGTCATTTGTGCCTTTTCATAGTATTGACAGTTTCTGCAATCTTCTTGAAGTTCCGTTCGTAACTTTTTGAATTATGCTGCTAACAAATATTTTGACAAACATAAGTCAACATTACTAAACACTTTTGTGAATTTTATGCAGATCCGTGCAAAAATCTTGAATTATTGTGCTAACAAGTATAAAACTGAACACAGCTACAAACAAACAAAAGAACCAACAATTCATCACAAGAATTTGATCATTCACTCTTCGTACTGTACCTAACAACTCAAGTAAACTTCATAGTAAATCGTACCCAACTTTTTGATTTTTAAATTACGGCTCTAAGAAAAATGACGCACACAGACAAACAGATAGACCGATCATTACCAAAAGTTAATCAACTGTTTCTCCTAACATACTTAACAATCCCTGTAAATTTCGTTAAAATCCGTTCATAACTTTTTGATTCATAACTTTTGATTCATTCATCTCGGTGACAGAGAGACAAAGAGAATAACAGACAGACAAACACGACGAAAACATAGCATCCTTGGCGAAGGTAATGATAAGATTATTGTTGTTGTTATTATCATTTACAATAACAGTAAGAATAAATAGTTATCGATGCCTTAATGATAACTACTATTATGATCAAGGTGGCCGAAAATTCTATGAGTATATTTCAGAAGACTCAAAGCTCAAATAAATAGTTTCAGTCATACCAGTTTTTGTGTGTAATTATCAGACAATTAACTTGTCAAGAGACGAACAAATCGATATTACGATGAGAAGCTGAAAATCGCTTTCGTTTATTGAATTTTTGTAATTTTATATTAAAACCGGACGAAATTTTGATCCAGGTGAATATCATCATAACCAGCACCATGATTAATTTTATTACTGCTTTCATTTTTATCATTTAGCGTGAGAACTAAGTTGCCAAATGCTTTCGTTCAGACAGACTGACATAGAAGCTGCTGTCTCATTACATCCAACACAAAGCACTTGGTAATCACAACAGTATTTCTCATGAGGTCTAATCTAAGATAAATTGCGGTGTCGCCATTACGATATCAATTTTATGTCAGTATTCTCCCTGGATATCACCTAAAAATTTCCTCAGCGTAAAACAAAATCTAATCATTTGTGCCTTTTAATAATATTAACAGGTTCTGCAATTTTTTGAAGATCCTTTTGTAACTGATTGAGTTATGCTGCTAACAAACATTATGACCAACATAAATCAAGCATGCAAACGAACCAACCGATCTGCACCAAAATTTAGTCATTCATATATTTTAACATTACTTACAACTCCTGCAAATTTCATAAAGATCCATTAAAAAATTTTTTGAGTTATTGCTTAACAAACATTATAACAAACATAACTGAAACATAGAAACGAATGAACGGATCTGCACCAAAATTTAGCAATTTGTGCCTTTAACATTATTAACAACTCCTGATAAAGATCAATTCATAACTTTTTGATTTATAGCGTAACAAATATTATGACAAACACAACTCAAACATAGACACAAATCTGCCGATCTGCACCAAAATTTAATCATTTGTGTCTTTTAACATTACTAACAATTCCTGAAAGTTTTATAAAGATTCACTCAAATGTTTTTGAGTTATTGCGCTAACAAACATAAAATCAAACACAACAACAAATATACGAACGAAAAAGCAGATCATCAGAAAATTTAGTCATTAACTCTTTGTAATATGCGTAACAACTCATGTCAACTTCATGAAAATCCATCCATAACTGTTTGAGTTATGGCATAGAGAAAAATGAGGCAGACACACAACCTTTACACCTTGTATGTATGTGATTGTATGTGATTAACTTTCATTCCAACCTCCTTCACATGATTTTAAGAACACTACGTGTGTTTTATTGCACCGTGCCAATAAATAAGCTCATGACTGTACATAATTGAAAACAATTGACAAGTGACTGTGTTTGTACCACTTTGAGTTCTCGTTAATAATGAATACATTGTAATATATTTGTCTATAATTCTATTTTCCCCCATCTGTCTGAATAGAAAAAAATAGCGTCGAGTTGACAACTTCCAAATTTTGATCGAATGTAGCTATTGTTTCAAAGTATCTAAAAAAGTATCTAGATTCAGATAAATTGTATCTAGATACTGCATTTAGATACCACATTTAAAAAGTATCTAGATACTCCATTTAGATACAAAAAAGTATCTTACGGGCTGAGTGAGAACATTCATTAGTTTAGGAGCAATCCTGTGCTATTTGTTACATAATAGTGGCTTACTGAAAGCATGGGCTGACCGAAAATATTCCTAGATTTACTAATGATTCTGAATGTTTTCCTGTCAACCTAGATTTGCTTCCATTACGGACCACATATGACAGGTGGGCCGTCCCTTAGGTGTGTTCTCTGAAATTTATGTAAAATTTTCAGTCTATACCCTTAAATTTCACTGAAAACTCGACGGTGTAGACCAATGTTTATTTATTTGTTATATAGTAAACCATTAAGCCAAAAGATGGAGATTTGAATCTTTACAAACTTAATTGGTTATGAACTTATAGCTTATATGAATTGGAATTTTGCATTTTAAAACTGAAATGGAATTATTTTACTCTACCTCTACGCTGGTCAGTTCTGTAGAGCAGCTTACAATGCTGATTATTTATCAGAATTTCTGTTCGCCGTCTCGACAAATCTGGTTCTACAGCCAATATTAGGAAGAATACTGGTCCCAAAACTTGAAGGATCAAAGAGCGCTGAGGCAAGTACAGTAATTTGCTACCATTTGACTGGCTGGTGCGCTAGTTAAGACCCGCCAGAGTTGAAAATAGTTTGTGCATGGGCATTTTGAAACTGATATGTAATACCTAGTGTACGCGAGCTTTAACTTCTATAAAATAGGTTAAATGGAAAGAAACTACAAACTCACTTGAATATATAAATTTATATCTATACCTAACATTGCCGCAATACCAATTACTATCAGCAGTATTTCTTACAATTCCGACTGTGGTAACATCTCGGATTGCACCCAGTTTTAACTTATGAATTATGGATCTACCTCTAGTAGTGCTTGAAGGACTGCTTTTCGCTCCCAATACTGTAACTGCATGGTTGATCTTTTTCGTCACAACTGGGGACGCATTTCACATTAGCACATCTTTATTATCCATATATATTTAGTTACTCTGGGTAGCTTAAAGAAACATTAAATATCTTCTGAAAGAGAAACAGGGATGATTCTAATCATTAATAGATTTATTCACCTCGAGGTGTGGTTTTTAATTCAATGCACCTTAAAAAACTGCTTAAGAGTATTGTAGAAAAATCAAAAGTTGTTGACAATACACTAAAGCACGGAGTTTTCTGTCTGTGCACCAACTATTTTCCACCAGAGAGAATAAATAGTCATGCTTACCACTGCCGAAATACTGAGCAGCGCTAAGTAAGTTTTAGTATTGCACAAAATAGTGCTGAAAGTAATGAATCAAGTTTCCTTTAGGTAAAATAGATACGTATCAAGTGCTACAGCAATCTGTAGTGCAAGTATATGTATGAAATTATGAATAAAGAGCAGTTTACTTGCTAAAAATATCTTTAACGCGATTTTTCCAAAATTTCCGCAATTTTAAGTATGTTTTTTGTTATCGTTTGTGGTGACCCCTCTAATTCGTAAGCTGGAACCACATTACAGTATGTTTTAGATTTAATAACGATTAAAGAAATGGTGATATTTGAGGTAAATCGGCTCTCCAAGACGTCTTACTTTTCCTTAGTGAAGATCCGAATTCAAATATAGCAATTGACGGCTCCATTGACCTGATAGTCAAACGTACGCAAACGTATGCTGGACTAGGATGACGATCTACTTGTAAGTAGAAGACGCCTGAAAGTTTGAAGCAGAGAGGAGAAGAGATATATAGGGGTCTGATTTCCCGTAATGATTGATTCACTATGTAGGCGCTGCAGTAAAAGGCTTATAGTTTATATAATATTTTACGCAACTACTGTCGTGTTCGACATCGTTCGTTAGAGAACTAAACAGAGCAAGCGTGAGTCCTTGCGGAAACGCATGTCTCGCAGCACAACAGAATCTCTCCCAGCACCGGCTATAATAAGCACTGCGTTCCGAAAACTTATGGAGCGTGGACACACACCACAATGCAGCCTATACACCATCCCCTTTGCTTCTCCATAGCGGGTAGCATTGTTAGAGTAGGAATAATATACAGCGATTATCTTATAATTTTCATTGTACTGAGTGTAACAGCATTCACTACATATTATTTATCTTATAATGAAGCACGCTCGTTGCTCCATTATCTTTCATTTCCAATCTAACCTCACTTCTCGGAACTTATCTGCCGCAACTAATCATAATTGCACTGTCATCATCTTCTTGCGGTTTTTTCCCTAAGACATTTGGTTTTCCTACCTTAATATAACAGCAATAGCTCGGTGAAGGGCAAAGTCTGGACCTCGGCTACTCCCTGGAAATGGGCCTTTTGTTCCGGCTACTGCCGACATCTAATCCTCAGTACTAGCTAGACATGTCCTACACCTAGTATCGTGGATAAGTTACCGGAAAATACGGGAACCAACCGCTATACCTCGGAAATTCGTTGAATGCTAATCCCGATTTCTCGGAAAAGCAACCCTAATCTAGATGAGAATTGATGGGCATCAGAAGGTCTATATTCTCTAGCACTGCAGCTACTTTTAGTTCTACCAGTGTCACAAATAGTGAATTATCGTGTTGGGTGCAACATTTATCTTATAAGTTCATCATAAGTTGCAGCTATGTATAAAATTTAAAGGAAGTCGACTGCTCTGTGCCTGGAATCTACTATGGATAGCTGAGAAAAAGCCAATTCTAAGAGAAGGGTTAAGACTCTCACCCCGTCCTTCTTAGTTATTTCCTTTTAGTGAACAAAAAATTAGGCTTTTAAGGGGAAACCCTCAGCCAAAGTAGCGACCAGTTGCTGCAGATTGGCAAGGGTTGTTGAGTATGAGAGACGATAGAACAAAGCTGCCTTTAAAATAAGCGAGACGCTAAGAATTGATGAGCCCTGGAGGAGGAGTAGAAATTTTCAAATTCTGGATGCTGCTCACAATGTTTGTCGAGACGATTTTTGAACGTAATGACTGTCTCTGTTCCGACAATGTCCGAGGTAGTCTATTCTAAATGTTCTTTATGAAATGCGGATAAAATTGCTGAGTCGGAGGTGATCATCAACGCCTCTGTAAAAGAGTCTCGTTAATTGCAGGGCCATCATCGTAGAAACCATTTCATGTTTTTGAAGATTTCTACTGGTTGTCCCCTGAGTCGTCTCTGTTAGAGAGAAATGAGTCCAAGCTCCCAAACGCCTACTGTAGCTCATGTGGCTTTTCACGCAACGGTGTGTCAATTTTGTTATTTTGCATTAGATTATTTCCATTTTATTCATTTGCTGGCGGTGACGAAGCGACAAGAATTGAACAGGAAACTCTAAGCGTGGGCTCGCTCGTGTTTTGTAGAAAGTAGGGATAATATCTTTAGATTTGTGAAGAAAATTCCTGGTAATGAACTCCAGGCCACTTTTGGCCGTTTTTACACTCTTTTAATATGCTGACCGTGCTTTCAGTCATTTGCGTTAGTCATACCAAAATTAAATTGCAGAGTGACAGATGTTAATTTCGTGTCGTTCACGTCTAGTCAGACTGTCGACAGCACATGAATCTTTTACATACACATACATTGTACGGATGAATTCGGAAAATTGGTGTTCGGCTTTTGTTCCAGTAAGTAACAAGCATAGACTGTCGTGTCCATGCCAACATTTGTTGTTGCATGCATTTATCGGCCAGCCTTGCAAATAAAACAATTCTTTAGTTAATATTCATGCATCAGCGTCCATGGGAAATGCAACGATGGTGGGCGAGGCGGCACAGATATATAGCTGGCCTGAGCGCCCTCATGCAGCTTTGCCGTGACGCCACCCAAATCCGCACGTATTCTCTTGAGCTGTCGACACAATGGAGAGATGGTGGAGGCAACTTCTGTTGCTGCCCGTACTGGTTTTTGGTTTGCAGTTGCAGACTGTTAATGGTGAGTATGTAATATGAAAATACGGTTAAATCAGCTAAATCATGACTATCAATTATCGTGCCTAAATTGTATTTTAATGAACCTCCAAAAAAATAAAAAATGCAGGTACCTCTAGTTTCCCCACTCTTCGTTCTTGTCCTGTCGGTGGCGAAGTGACTGCGTCCCGGCATCGTTGCTGGGAACCCTGGTTCGTGTCTTGGACGCTGACAGGGCTGGCAACGAATTACATTGTATTAGGCCCTCCAGCACCGATAGGCGAGGGGAAGTATGGTGAGGGATTTTAAAATTGACTCTCACCACTGACTGCTTCTCCTCCTCCTCCTCCTCCTCGTCACACTATCAGATTATCAAAATTCTAGAATTAAGGCCAGAGAAAACCTTGTTAAGTGTATCTACTGTATGCGAGATAAAAAATATTAATAGGTATTAATAGGTTAAAGCAAAAGTAATGCCCGAGCAGCACGCTATTGACGATTCTGCAAATTGGACATTACTTATGAACAAACCTGATGCAGGTAGTTTTTGTAAAAATGCAAAAATATATTTAGTTTTTTTTAACACAGAATAACGTTTGGTTATCTTCACAACCTTTCGATAAACTTATAGAAGGTCGCTAATGCATAATAAACGTGACTGCCGCCAGAGTAGGTTCCCTACATAGATCTTTTTTTTTTACCTCTATTTAGAGTATGAAAAGGCGGTTACAAGTGTACACGCTAGCCGGCTTGCCTAATTTTAAAAAATGTATTAATTTCACTCCAGGCCAGTGCGCAGAGCGGATGTACGCCAGCGACAGTTTCGTGTGCGTGTGCGACTCCAGCTTCTGCGACGAGGTGGGCAGGATTGCCGTGCCTGAGGCTGGCACCTACTCCGTCCACACCTCAGCCCTCGCCATGTATAGGCTCGAGCCTGGAAGTGGAGATATTGCTGATGCCGCTGGTATGTTTCACTAAAACAACCTCAAGCTTACAGTTAAATTTAGTACTACCCTAGCACATGGCAGGAGTTGCTATTTCCTTTATAAATGTCACCATCGATAAGAATGGGTAGGTCCTCAGGGGCGATTGTCATTTCTGTCAAACAATCAGATATATGAAAATATTGAAATTGCTGATTTTGATGACTGCCTTTGCTCGAAGACTACTTATACCTGGGTGCTTTTTATCATTCTCTAACTGCCGGATGCTCGGATGCACGAAATTGTGCTACTAGAGTACTAGTTCCCATAGGAGGTGCTTTTGGACCCCCGCACCTCTTGTTGGTTCACGCATGGACCTCCAACTTCCTCAAAATATCTAAAGCCAAGACAATATTTACGTCCACCAAGGAAGTTATGTTTTTGTCGGTGTTTGTTTGTCTGGTTGTCTATTTGTATGTCTGTCACCAAAATCACTCAAGAAGTGTTGACAGATCGTCATGAAATTTACGGAAATTGCTAGATATGTTAGGAACGGATGATGAACTTTTGGTGAAGATCCGTTCAACCGTTTATTTGTTTACTTGTTTGTTTCTTTTTTCTTTGTTTGTTTGTTTGCTTACCTCTTTGCTTTAAACAAAGCTCAAAAAATTATTAACATATGTAAGATACGTTAGGAGGAGCGAATGAACAAATTTTCTACGATCTGTTTGTCCGTTTGGCTGTTTGTGACTATGTTTGTTTTTGGCGTGTCAGTTACATAACCCAAAAAGTAATGAACGGATCTTCAAGAAAATTACAAGAATAGTTAGGAATGTAAGAGGCACAAATGACCAAATCTTAGTGATGGCATCCTGATTTCAATGCCGAGCGTTGGACTTGACGTGACCTCTTAGGATATCTGCAGTTGAGACACAGTGACCGAATTTTGCTCAAAATATTTCTCCAGTTTTTTTAACTCGATAACATCGTTGCAGATGACGCTGCTGTGGCGATTACAGTAGACACCGCCACCCAATATCAGACCATGTTGGGTTTCGGTGGCGCCTTCACCGACGCTGCTGGGGAGACCATTAACGAACTCTCTCCTCAGGCCAAGAATTTACTCCAAAGGTATAGTGAGCGTTCATCTATTCCTAAACTACTGTACTACTGCAAACAATGGAAATTGATCTGTTAGACACCAGTAAATCTTAAGTGTGACTGGATTCGACGCAACTACAGCAAAACACAAGTACATGAAGCACTCGTGGAACATCTAAAAAATTTTTGTACATTCATTTTCATGGGAACTTGAACCATAGTTTATTCTTTTAAACGACTTCATCGGAACGTGTAGCTAAAAGTCTAGATTTCAGTAAAAAACAAAGGACCCAGGTCACTGCTATACAATGAATCATAGTGTAATTTCAGGAATTCAATAAAAAGCGCTAATAAAAATAAACGTGAACTTTTAAACTTTTAACTGGGAAATTAGTTTTATTGTAACTGCATTAACACTCTAAGTGCAAATATATGACATTTTAAAAAAAACTGGCTGTCATGCATAAAGAATGAAATATACAGTACTTCGCATACTTACCCTGGGTCTGTTATACTGAAACTAAAAATACTGGGCTCCTAAAACACAGAAACTGTTTCAGTGTCGTTGTAATTTCGTACACAGCAAACCTGTTTGTCTGTGTGTGTGTTTGTAGGTGCACACAGAACAAAATATTGTAAATGGGAAAGTTTAAATAACTAAGGAAAAGAAATATGGTCGACGTTGATATCGAAACTCGCTATAGACTTCAGCCTTGTCATGTAACCGAGCATCCAGAAGGCTTATGTTAAAGAAGTGACATAAAGATTTTTCTGTTACAGTATTCATGAAGATTATTTTACATTAAGTAGATAAGATTGAAAAGTTTACAAAAGAGAAATGCATACATATTATTTATATGAAGCTGAAATTTAAAATTATACGCACTAAAGTGCATAAACACAAACGAACGCAGTACGGGTCACAATTACAACAGTTACTGATGAAGATGTAAAGAAGCACAAAAGAAAGCAAGTGAATTGCATATGGAAGTGCAGCAAATATCATAAAACTATTTAAGACGCAGAGAATAATATCTATAGGACTGTTACAGCTATAAGAATCCGCTATATCTTACTTTCGTTTTGCTTCAGGAGAGGCACAGACATTACAGTTGTTTGGCCACTTGTCATGTGATTAGAATTTTGGGTATGTAATAAAAGCTTTTTTGACGCAATTAAGAGGAGATTGCTGATGTATTAATAATAAACGTCACACAGTAAATAAACTACAAAAAAATACTTGCTTGTCATGATATAAGCTCTTAACGAATCAGTTTGTAACAACCTTTGTAATTTTTATTATTATGACTTTGTTAATATCCCTAGCGCACTCATTTTTCTGTAAGGGCACACACAAGAAAAATCGATCAATTTTGTGTTAAAATGTCTTCATCACACGTAACTGAAACAGATACTGCTGTGCAATCTATTTATTGCCATTTTGATGAATACAACTAGCCCTCCTGCTCTCTCGGTGCATACAGACCGAATTTCAAACTAATTGGTAGGTAATGAAAAACAAAACTGCAACGTCATCCACGGTATTCTGTGAAACAGAGCCTATTGGGCCCCGGAGGGAGCCGAGTACAGTATATGCCGGATCAACATCGGCGGCTGCGACATGTCAACGAGGCCTTATTCTTTGGATGACGTAGAGGGCGACGTAGAACTTGTGCATTTTGCTCTTCAGGCTGAGGATTACAACTACAAAGTAAGCATCTGATATACTTTTTCTCATATTGTTTTCCTTCTTGTTCGTGTAAAATAGACCTATATATTACCATTACAACCATGTATGTACATTGTGCATATTTCATGCACTTTCTTGCTGCAAATTTAGAGCACTATTATTGCCTTGTGTATTCACGCTGATGGTGGCCTTCTCGACCCTAAATGGAAGGACGGAATTTAAGATTATCTTTATAAAAACAATACCTAGCGTTTTAATATTTATAAAAGAGATAGTCTCTAGAGCGGAGCTGTTGATGGCAACGCCTGAAGTTTACAATTTTTGAATAATCTTATTTACGATGCAAATTTTCCGAAACAAAATACCAGCCTGAATTCTGTCAAGTTTAAAATTCAGATTTCGAAAGTTGCAAAATTTCAGTCAACACTGGACGTCCATATTACCATTACTATGGTATTACAATAGAATATTACATAAGCTTTTTTCATCTGCAAATCTAATTTTCAGTATTTCTGTAATGATAAAACCAGCAATGAAATGCCTTTTACCAGTAAATAACTTTACCAATCAATTATTGTTTCCATAGATTCCCAATTTGAAGGAAGCGATTCACGTCAGTGAAGAGGAAATATTGATTTTCGGATCTCCATGGTCTCCTCCGAGTTGGATGAAGAGCAACAAGATGTTCAACGGAACTGGCTACCTTCTGCGAGAGTATTGGCAACCCTATGCTAACTACATCGTCAAGTGAGTTGTATTATAAGGGTTTGAGGACTAGAAACGTTGTTGTTTTGGTTATAAAATATTATAGGTAGCAGTGAACATCTCAAGCTCGGAAGTTTTGTGCAATGCAACTTTATGAAGTTACTATACTCTTAAACCTATGGACCATAAGTTTTTCACTCTTCATAGGCTCAATTCACCTCGGTAACAAGAAGTTCTGCATTGGTGACATTTTCAGAAAGTTGAAACTTGAATCTATGACAAATAAATATTGTGAGAACATTAGAATTTTCGATTAATTTTTACCAAGGGGCTTGAACTTTCCTGTGCGCATTATGTCCCTACTGACAGCTATACAGATTGAGTTTATGGGACTTTATATGGATTGTTTCTGGTATTCTAAGGTCTTGTGACTTGTGGCAACTAGCTATTATATGACAAGCTGTTTTCCCAACTGAATGTTTCTTGATAAAACTTTGGTTTCGAAATCGTAGCTTGACCGCGGACCATCCAATAAGGAAAGCGAATTTCCATATAATAGACAGTTATCTGAATGCTGGAATCTAGCCATATTATCTCCCGTAAACCTAACTTCATCAGCTAGCTATATTCTTTGCTTTGGTGCTCAAAATTATGTAATAGTATTAGACTGGAAGAAAAGTCATGTCATCCTTTATTGTAACGAGCTTAGCATCCAGTAAGGATTCAATTAGGCTAATGTGTGTCTTGAGGCCGCAGCATAGTCACTGATCCTTTTATGAAAAGTAATTGATAACAATTGGTTCAACCGCCATCAAATAGAACTCGGTGAGGAGCACCTAAGACACTGCATTTATGCAATATATATATATATATATATATACAAATGAATGCGCCTTCCAACAGCACAATCTGTAAAGAACTGATAATTATATTGTGGCGTGGAGCAATGAACTAAATGGTTCGCAACTACCAACACTGTTTGTTAAGTACAGCAATACTAAAATCAATTGGTCAGGAAACCCTTGAAGAAGCGGTAAAGGCCACTAAAGTGTCCACCGTTAGGGAATGAGCCCAACAATATTCTTAGGTAACACAACTGATACCAGTAAAAATTAGCCTTCATTCTAGATGAACTTCATTGAGATGACCTCAATACTTGGACAGTGGCTTCCTCATGATTTGACTGATACCCGCGGAAACCAAAAATTTACTGTCTGCAAATTTTTACTTTAGAGGAACTATCCATATAGATCCATTTTCGGAGAGAAGTGTCGTTGAAGACAGGAAATGGAATTTCTATTACTATATATACTCAATGCATAAACAGTGGTTACATCGAAATCGAAGACTTCGACAGCCAGAGCCAAGGTTTACGGGTTGTAACTTACATCTGTACACTCAAAGAGAAAAACTATCTATGAACCTTACGCTTATAATTATTCATATAAAACTTTATGATTAAGCCTTTGTGCGGCCAGCCAATGAGAGAGCTCGTCGCATGCTACTTGGGCTCTGGCACACCAAGGAGTGTTTAAACTTCGTAAAGGCATCTACAAGTAGTCACTGTGAACTCCAATGCGGGCCGATCTCTACAATCTTGTAAATACCTTGATAAAGTTGGGTCCAGTTCCAGTGCAAGAACTATATCCAAGAAAGATCATACTATGTTTATCCATCCTCAGCATGTAAGTTCTTTTTTTTTAATTGGCATCAAGCGGCCGCGGGTGCATCAGAGAAAAGTCACCCAATAAGAAAGAAACTAAAGCTTAATTTAAAAATTACAATGAACTAACTTTTTTCAAATAACAACATGTTTTCGAAATAAAGCAACATTACTTTCCTTGCAAAATCTTCACATTGGCTACGGTTTGGCTCATGCCCGTGAAAGATGACCGCAACTAGCTTTTCTCATCAAAACCCAACGTTGGAAACGTCAGAGAAAGCTTAATTAAGATGAGGAGAAATTATTGCAGAAATCAAAAATACTATTAAGTAATTTTCCAAATATATTACATTTTTGCGAAAATTATATCACTTTCTTTGCCTAATAGAAAAAAGATGATTAAACAACTTCGCTTGTGTATTTTTTGGCAAGTAAATCCACTTAATTATGGACGTTTCATACTACATGCAGTTCAATGAGATGAGTATTATTTGATATCGCCTTTTCTTTGCAACAACGAACTTCAAGCCATGTAAAAAACTTCTATGAAATAGCTTAGAAAATATAATAGTATCGTTGATTGTAGCGATTTTTCCACTATACCGACAAAGTAATACAGTATTCCACATTTAAACTGCTTTATCTTTTTTAAACACTCCGCAGTACTTTTTCAGTTGTAGTTTATTGAGCAGCGTTATGTAAAGATCAGTAGTTCATGAAAGTGGTATCGCTCTTTTCCTCTACAGGTGGGCCGAAGAATATGAAGCTGAAGGAATACCTCTCTGGGGTCTCACTCCCCAAAATGAACCTCTTTACCAAGAAGAGGTACGTAAACACCCATATTTGTTACCTTTAGTGCAGTGCCTGCGGGAAAAGTAAACATTAGAAATTTATCAAAATTTACAACAAAAATTAGTTTGGGATAACCAAACCAAACTGAAGCAAGGCTCCGTAGCCCCGTCGATCATTAATGTAAGTAATAACAATAGTTAGGTTTCAGATATGTTTATTACACACAGATATACATTAAAATACTGAAGACTTTTCATATTACAATACACATACAGTAATATATCTGCATAACCCTTATAATAGTTGTGAAACTTTTTGGGCAACAAGTAATTGTTATACTAGTACAATTTCATAACATGATCTTTATACCGTTTTTTAAAGGCGTCATTAGATATAGGTTCAAGTAGGTGCGTTGGTATTCTATTAACAAGAGATGCTGTTTGAAAAATAGTCGACCTTTTTTCAAAGTCAACACGCACATTTGGAAGATTGAGAATGGAGCGTCGCATCTCATAGTTTTGTTGGGGAATGAGTGAGCCGTAATATTGTTCAAAATTAACAGGATTATTATGTATGCAAGTAGCGGGTAATTATAAGCATCTTGAAATTGCAACATCCGTAACTTGCGGTACATACCATTACGGCTCATTAACGGTATGCTTGTACTGTCTCGTTTCACACGAAGTATTCGCCTCAGCATTTAATTTTGTACAACTTCTAGTATGCTAATGTGACGATGAGGGGCTGCAACCCAGACGATAATATTTTGCATTAACAAAGAATAGGCTAATGAATAATAAATTTGTTTCAACGAATCACAATTGACCTAAATAGACACCGCATATATTACACCATAAACTCTGCAGAGCTTACGCCCTAACTCTTCAATGTGGGATTTAAAGCACAGTTTATCACCAAGAATCAAACCAAGATATCGAAGCTGAGACGCCCATTCCAATTCTTTACCATTGAAATGAATCGTCAGTAATTCAGGACGAGAAATGGAGTGAATAACATCAGCTTAGTTTTATCCTCATTGGCAACCCCGCCTCAACAGTTTATTCTTGCGGGGTTTAAGGAAAAAAAGCCCCGGTTGAAAAAAAAGCCCCTCTGGCAATAACTACCAGGATAGAAAGCCCAGCCTATCACTTGAAGAATAGTTCATAAATCAAATCGGTTGTTTTGAACCACATTAAATTAAAGTAAGCTAAATTATATTAGCACATATTCTGCTAATTTTACTAAATATTAGATTTGAGATTGACCTGAACACGCAGCTGTGATATGAAATAAATTAATAAGAAAACAATGAAGAGCGAATTGTCGGGAACATTTGTATTGTTGCAGTGAGATTTTAGATCAGTGAGAACAATGTCTCAAAGTGTGGCAGATGCTCTTTTTTATACTAAAATGAGAGTGTTGTCTCGCCATGTTCTGTTTTATGATGCTGTTCCATAGATTAGCTAATTCCAAAACTGAGACTATTTTCTAATAAAAATTAATGTGTGTGGAGATGGTTTTGGTATCTTCTAGCCAAAGAGGTCGTCCACTTAACTCTCTATTGAAAATATGAATGCGTTAGTCGAATTTCTACTCATGTGTTAGATCTTCTTTCCGATAGAGCATTTAAAAAACAATTTATAGAATATGATGTATATCATGCAATTGTCTTGATCCTTGTTATTCAATTTGCTTGAAAGATTTAAATCAGTTTCTAGCGGTTATACAGATATATTACTGTGAAATGTAACTATGCTTGTCTCCAATTCATGGTTTCTGTATTGGACCAATATGTATCTATATGCGTGTACTTAACCTATCAAACATTCAACTGAAAGAAAAAAAATATTGTGCCACGTTTAATTTTTCATTAAGGCGTTAGTTTACAAGTATATGGAGCATTATCAAATGATTATGGTTATGGTCATAATGAATTTATACAAAGCACTTCGCTTATATTCGCGTCACCTTTCCCAGTATTATCAAATTATTATACCTATTATGTACCCATGCAAAACACATTATTTTTCCCCAATCCAATATAGTCAAATTAGTGTAGTTCTTATAGAACTAGATAAAACTACCTCACACAAATGCCAGATTTTCACTGGTATTTCTGGATCAGGAATGGACTATCAACAGTTGCCGCTGGACGCCTGAAGAGATGAGCGAATGGATCCGGGACTACCTCGGCCCCAGTCTGGAGGCTGCCGGGTACGGTGGGCTACAGATGATGGTGGACGACTTCAACCGCTACACCCTGCCATACTATGTCGAGCCGGTGAGTTCAAAGCTTAATTACAGTTATGCCGGGGTGACACTTGCTGTCATACTTACTGCCTAGTGCGAGGATACACAGCTCGAACCTCATTCAAGCTGCCGTATCTGTGCTACAGACTTTAACTATGCATGGGAAGAACGTAAAGCCGCGAGTATGAATACAAGTGTGACCATCCTAACCATTATAAGTCTAACATTAATTGATCTTAGATAATTCTTAACGTTCAGTGACTGTCTTATAAGTCGTAAAGCAAATTTTCTTTTTTATGTCTCAAAATGCTCGTACTTCTAAAAAAAATAAAGGCGAGTCTTTTCATTGGCCTGAAGCTCAAATTTTATTACTTGTAAGGCGGGTCCACAAGACAATTTTCTGAATAGGTTATCTCTTCTAATCGTCCGACCCTGCTGTTGGGTCCTCGTAAGCGCAGCTGCGTGTCTACCGAAAGATCTGCCAAAACGTCAGCTGTTAAGTCAGTGGACTTCGGTAAGTGTCCGTAGAACATTCCTGAGATCTTTTGCAAATATATCGGGAATTTGAAACTTACCAAGCTCTGCGCTTTTCTGATGTCGAAACGGCGCAAGGCATTCAGTAAATTAACTAAAGGAACTCATTCAAGCGGGCCGCGTGTGTCCTGGCCTTAGCATGTCCGACGTATGCTTCGTTCCAATTAGCTACAACGCTCACTATTGCCCGATAAATTTACAGCCTAGTATTTTTGCTTCAATTTCCTTCCAGATCCATAGTGTTTTTCAGAGTCCTAAATGAGTTACGATTCAGTTTGTTCTTACCTTACTTTACCGTTGATAACGCTGAAGATTTTGGATAAGGCTAAGGTGGCGCTACGCACCATCTTGTACCGATGCTGCATTCTGTGACCAGCTTGAGAATTAGCAGCAAGTTATCTTGAAGTAAACTAGAGCACTCTTAGAGTGCATACCTCCGCCAAGCAAGGCAACGGTTACGTAAAATTAAAATTGGTATCAGACCATGTTTTCTTTGTATCAGCACCAAATCTAATCATTTGTGCCCTTCAAGAGTGTTAACAACTTCAGTAATTTTTTGAAGATCCATTCTTAACTTTTTGAGTAAAGCTGCTAGCGTTATGACAAACATGGGTCAAACATAAAACGAACCAACCGATCTGCACCAAAATTTAATCATCTGTGTCTTTTAACATTACTAACTACTCTTGTAAATTTCATAGAAATCCATTCATTATTTTTATTCACTTATTTCTGACTGAACGAATTCGTTCACCCAGGTCATAAAGGGTTAAGGGCTCGATCTGTACCCTGAGGTATTCTGTCTTGGCAGTGGGCCTGTAAAGTGACACCAATGGATGCTCAATGTCCACCCGTTATTAAAGACATGATACAGGTAACATGATTTAGCAGACAGATGTTGGTTTAATATTTTCCTTTAGTATAGTTATGTGAAAAAATTCGATTAGAGTAGATTTATTTGAATTAGAAATGCAATACGTTCTGCTATTTAAGCCTAATGCAAGTGCTATTGGCTTGTAAGTAATAGATTCGCAGAATTTTGAAAATGCGGGAAGATACAGTCCCGCTGAAATTTTTAACCACAGTTGGTGTGGGTGGGAGCACAGTATAAAAAGGTTTCGCAGAAGAGATCGTCCACGTACTGCTCTCGTTATTGAGGGTAAACTGCACAATCTCAGCTTTTCCAAGAGCGTCATGCTTTGAATGAAAACGTTTTAGGATTCATCTCATTTTATTTTGAGCTAACTTGTGGCCATTAACTTCTTTTTAGCCATGGACTGGGATGATCGCTTTTGGTAAATTTGCCATTGAGTACGGCTCTTGCCGTCAAGTTTGTCTTCACTTTGAATGTAATCGGGTGTATCTGTTCATTCATTAAGTTTTCAAGTTTCTTAATTTCCATGATATAGTGGTATTTTGAATATGACAGGGCTTGTTATTGAACACTTCTTGTTATGGCTCGTCGCCGCCATTTCTGATGAGTAAATGTACTTTACAAGTCTCAGTGTGTTTTTTTTTAAATTTCCGACATACTTTGTAAAATTTTTCACTCTTCACCTTTGACGTTTACAAAAGCACGCAGTGTATCCCCCTTTTAGTGGCTTTTAAGCTTGCCTTCTTTCTTTGTCGCTCCAGTGCTTCAACGATACCGAGTGCAGCAAGTACGTCGATGGCGTAGCCGTACATTGGTACTCCGACGAAGATGATCCTCCTGAGCTTCTGTTGGAGACTAGGGCCCTCGACCCAACAAAGTACATCCTCTACACCGAGGCCTCTATCCGTAAGAAAATTTTTGGAGACCTGTGTATCATGCCCCCAAAAACGACGGTAAAAAAATTCATTCCTCACATCTTCACCAATCATGCAATAAATTTTACAAGAACGACACAAAAAACAACTCGAGGCATTGAATACCACCGTGTTTCAGGCGTGGTTCCGCACTCAGCAGTGTAAATTTACACCCCCAGCTTAGTAATATCTTTGTATGGCAGCTCAGCTTTGGTCGTGAATACCCATGGCTCCCAAGCTTAGTTCTTAGACTTACTCAAGAACGATTTGGTTACCTACGGCATGAGTTAGTTACCTGCGACATGGTTTAGTTACCTATGTCATGGTTTAATCCACAAGTAAAGCAGTGCCAAGGTTGCTGACCCGCACTGATCATCGAGACGGCGGAGGTTCGAATCCCATACTAAAGAAGGTCCTGACGCTCGGGGATGCATAGCGTCAGCAAGTTCCTTCACTCGAAGTCACGTAGGAAGGGGGGAGGCTGGGGTCTGTAACGTCACGAAGTTGGTCCGATCGGTACAGTTTCCGGACGAATTAATAGACGTAGCCTGATAGTTTTGGTGCCTACTCTGCACATATCTGCCCTGTCTGGATAGAAAACTCAAACTATCGCAAATTGAAACCTTTAGGTATTCAAAATCAACGTATTTTATTCAGATATGAACGAAATCTGCAGAGTAGGTACCAAAAATATCAGGCTGTCCCTTATCGTTTGTCCAGGGACTGTACGTGATCGGACTATTTTCGAGACACAGACCCAGGCCTGTACTTTTAGAGACCTTGGCTGTGCGGTCAAGACGACTTTACCTTTATCCTTGCTGTACCAGGCTGTACAAAACCCTCACGAATATAACAGGACAAAGAACCCTCGTAGTAAAACAGCACAGCGTGACATGAATAGGAGTAACGAGCAGACTCGAAACATAAGGTAAAGTAAGTACTCATCAACTAATACGTAGTATTTCTTGTCAGTATTTTGACATAAGTAGCATGCAAGACCGTCCTTATTCAACTTAAGGCGGCCTGTCCAGAATGTTAAACTATGAGGAGCCATCCTTTAGCAGCTCTCAAGTCGAGCCTTTTCCTAAGCTTGAGTCTGTATTTTGTCAATGAACGTACTGTGTCAATGAGCAGCCCCATGAATAGATCATTACTTTGTGTGAGGAAGTACTTTTTAGCACACGAATATCAGAAAGATTGCGTTAGTTCGGTAGCTGAAGGCAATCCCTTTAATTATGTTTTCTGTTCTTGTTCCAGCTTGGGTGGCACCGTCAGGAGATGACTATTATCTAGGTGACTGGCAGAGGGGCGAGCGGTACCTCAATGACATTCTTGAAGTAAGCATCTATAAACTTTCATCTCTCGTAAGACTATATAGTACAACTAACTGTTCTAATGTTCCTAAATCTTGTCAGTAAGCGTTAATAATTTAACCCCTGACAAACTAGACCGATTATTAAATTACATCAATGCCTTTTACTTACCAGACGACGTATAAGCATAAAATACGCGTAGACACCATACGAGGTTTGTCAGAAAAGTTCTATATAATGAAATGCTGAGCAAGCGTAAACAATCTGTAGGCGATTATAGCGCTTGGTCGTAATTTCTGATACGTTAACAGCATTGAGACAGAGGAGATTGGACCTTCCAGGTCGCCACTGCTGTCATTTTTTGATGACAAAAATGGACGCGCTCGTCGAGCGGCAGAGTTCCTCACAACTTGACGAACGTGACACGGCCAAGTTCTACTTACTGCTTACAAATTCACCAGTAAATATTCAACAATTGATGAGTCCAGCTTTGCAAGAGTTCTGTTCACTGTTCGAGACAAGCACGCGATTCTGAACATATCTGAAGCAATCTAGCTGCAGAATTTTGTGCATGCTGGTCTGAGTCCTCCAAAGATTAAGGTATTCTAAAGTACTGCAGGCGCTCAGTCTAGGAGCGGCAGCATGCCTTGTTCATATGTTGTACTTGGTCTTACATGGCAGCAAGTACAGCTCAATAGAGGCAGTTTATCTAACTGTTGAAACATTCTCAGGACATCAACTACTACTCGGTGGGCTGGGTAGACTGGAATCTAGCGCTGAATCTCAACGGTCGGCCTAAATGGATCGGTAATGGACTGGATGCCGCCATTGTTGTCAACGCGGTAAGTTTTTGAGCGCTTCCAAGGAACGGAGCATACCAGAATTACAATCCGCTTGCAATATGCAGTGCATTGCCGAAGCAAATTTGATAAAATATGTGATCTCCTTAGGGAATGTCGCATTCAACCATTGTCGAGTGGTTGCCACGCGCCACTCATTTTAGTGATGAAGTTACAGTAGAACAGTTCGAGTTAACTTTCTTCCACTGCGTACCCAGGGATCAACGTGGCCTCAATGTTGATTTACGCGTAGATCTTCCAATAAATTGGAAGCTAATATATTACTATGATAAATCTATTCATTAGATCACAGATATACACGTACTGTAGCTATCTTGTAATTAGATAGGATCTGGAAAACATATTACCTTTAGTCATGGCTTCTATTAGTTAATCACTAGTGGACCCGCGCGTAAAAAAATTCACGCAATGATCGATATTTTCTATTAATATAGGCCGTTGCGGAATCTCCTCTTCTGTGACTTGCTTCATTTTCTTCATTGATCCTTTGTCGTGCTTTCAACCTCAGGGTTTTTTCTTTGACTTGTTTCCTCATTTTCCCGCTCACGTTTAACAGTAGCTCTCAGTTACGTCTGTAACCTTTCTGCTTCAAGTCTTTCTTAACTGTATCACATTGACAATTCATTTCTCTCCACGCATTCGTGGTAGCTACGTCTTCGATCTTGAGGCTGTAGTAGTTTCGTACTACTAATACGTTCCCTATCTTCCTTCTTGATTAGGCATGCCTCTCAAATAGTGAGAGGCAGAAAAAATCTTGAGTAAAACACTGCAATACACTTTAATGTAACTCCAGTCAGCTTTTATGCATGTCAGCGCTCCGTAGCCAAGATACGGTCTTGCGAACTTAAATATTAGCTTTACTGAAATTTTGAAATTTCGGGCTATGAAACAAAATTCGCACCTTCAGAGAACGACAGTGCGAGGATGATATGCGTGGTATGGAGCTGAAGGAACACATGGTAATGGAAAGAAATACATGGAATAGGAAGATCTGCTTCAGCGACCCCCCTTTGAATAATACTGCCGTAGATGAAGAAGTGAAAGACAGTAAGCTAGAAGAAATAGTTGTCTACTGTTCGTGAAAAATCCCCACCACCAGAGCGCTTCGTTGACCATCTGCCGAATTTATCCGTCGTGACCTGAGAGGAAAAGGTTATAAAATCAGACTCCAGAAGCTGTATACATAGTGTTCCGATTTCAGGAAGTGTTTCAAGCAGGCAGTGTGTTCAGATAAAGGGATGAGGATCTGCCGTCGCCATCTTCTGCAACCTGGTCATCGATTTACAAAGTCTGTAACCTGGCTTATTTTTCACCATCTATTTCCTTCAAAGCTTACACGAAATGAATAAATAAACACCCCAATCATTTGCCTCTCTGTGAGTCAAGGATGGGAATATACAGTAGCTGTCAATATACGAGTACAATAAGCAAACAACTATGGGACACATGCATTATGAATAACCAAAGAAAACGAGCAGTTTCTAATGTTCAGCTATTTTTCAACAACAACAACAATAGGATTCCGTGGTCAACTTTGTCAAAAGCCTTAGCAAAATCTAAGTAGATTAGCTAATAATATATCTGGAGAGCATATTCTGTGCAACCTTACGCATCGCAAGTAATGGACAGGGTGTAACCTCAACGTCAATGAAAAATATTTATTAATATAAAAACTTGCAGACGGAGGATCACTGTCATAACCATAACTGTTTGCAGTTTAGAGAACCACATAATTAACGCTTGCACATGAGTTACCTTGAGTTACATTGAGAGTCTTCGGAAGAAGTCCAGGTGACGTTGCTCACATCACCTCACGTGTGTGGAGTCACTCTGCTGGGTGTCTTCTGTGGTGCCGCAGTTTGCAACCAAAGAGAGAGCCAGCAGC
>LQNS02277216.1:5733479-5746187 GCA_001587735.2 Parhyale hawaiensis | reverse complement strand
CAGGAATGCTTCGATATCAAGCCACAGAAGGCATTTTCCACGGATACCAATGCCGGAAAGTTTCAACAATAGGATTCCGTGGTCAACCTTGTCAAAAGCCTTAGCAAAATCTAAGTAGATTACGTCCACATTCTTTCCTTGGCAGTGAGTGGTGAGTGATGAGTTTCTAAGAATAATTGCCAATTAATCATCAAATACGATGTAAGAAAAATGTATCAACGTTTGCAGACGGGCGACGAGTTCTACAAACAGCCGATGTACTACGCCCTGGCCCACGCCAGCAAATTCATCCCCCGCGGCAGTGTGAGGGTCGACACCGCGACCGACAGCGACGATATCAAGGCCGCCTCTGTCCTCAGGGAGGACGGCTCTGTGGCAGTCGTTGTCCTCAATAGGTAAGTGTTTCGCCCCACTCCAAGATACACATACTTCGCCCCACTCCAAGTTACTCATACTTCGCCCCACTCCAAGTTACCCACACTCCACATTTTTCCGCGATAGCCAGTCTCCACTTTTTGTTACTGCTATGTTAGCCAGTCTCCTTTTTCAATGCAGTAGGTATTCATTCTCAGCATGTTAATGCAATAGCCATGCTCCACTTTATAATATACAGTAGTAGCCATTCTCCAATTTCTAATGCAGTAGCCTTTCTCGAATTTCTAATGCAATAGCTATTCTCCAACATGCAATACAGTGGCTATTTATTTTCTCCACTTTCTTATTTAGAAGCCATTCTCCACTTTTGTACAATACAGTAGACACATTCAGTTTTGTGCTAAATTATCCACTTCCTAACCCAGTACATAATTCAGAAGACATTCTCCACATTGTACAGAACAGCAAACACCCTCAGCCTTGTGCTTCCTGAGTTGTTTTTTCTACTTTGTAATACATTAGCCATTCTCCACTCAGTCCAGTCTAACTTGTGTTAACAAGGGATAAGTAAGTACAGCGTATGGCTATGAATAAATCTCGATAGCTAAAAATAGAGGTATAGAACGTGATTTTTTTTTTCACACCTGTTTTCTATAAATTAAGTTCTGAAGCTGTGAAAATTTTATTCCATCCTATTATGTTTAACAAGAAGTTTTTACTGTTTGTTGCATGATGACCCTGAAAAATATGAATATAAACTATTTTTTCAGATGAATTCTGTGCTTATTGAGCTTTGTATTTAGAATGTGCCATATTGCCCATAATTATTCTGCCTTAATTCTAACACGGAGAAAGAAGTTAACCGTTGGGCAAATGTGTTTACAACTTGAAACTTGGTACACATGTGTTCAACTCTGTTCTATATCCATAACCTCACTTTTTAATTAAACATAGACACCACTGATTAGCGCACTCGAGCGAGGCAATTAAATTATTGCCATGCTATTATTATCATTATTATTGTTATTCTAATTATTATTATTATCATTAATGTCCAAATTGCTTAAGGCGAGCAAGAAGCAGCGAGAGAAAAGGCAAGTCCCAGAAAAACTCAGCACATCACTCAACGCACGACACAGAAAATGAAAGTAGGACTCTTTAAAGAAAAGCAAAAGAAGACTGAGGTACAAGAATCAATCACGGAATAGGAGTCGATTGATCGTTGATTTAAAACTAGAACGCTTCGTGGCGTAAAGACCATCACCTGCGGTATACGGAGGCAAATTCAACAAACTCATTTTTAATGGGCAGATAAGCCTAGTTTTTCATATGGATGCTTTATCCAACATGCTTACCGCCCTACGCTCCTACTATATTACCTCCTTAATAATAATATAAGAAAAGAGTAGAACGCCCCGTGCTCCAGACGATCTGCCGCGGTGGAGGCAAATTCGCTCCGGTGAGGGAAAATTCAACGCCGTCCTTTTTTGAAGGCTAGCTAGGTCTAGTTTTTTGACATGGGTCACATCTAGGTTAACCCCTAAAATTCCCTACAAAATATTATGAACATTGCTCAACTCCTTCGACCGACCACTTATTGGATGGACAGAAAAATATACAAATATATTTACTGTATATGTATACACACAAATATACATATACTCTAATCTTCTTGGAAACACTATCACCTCTCTCAATTCGTTGGCGGGTTGTAAATATCCAAATTACCCCCAACAAATGTAGAGCAATCCAGCGCGTTCCATGGCGGAACCGTTCTAGCGATACATAAATGACCGCTGGTACTGGGTAGTGCAATCCTAAACAAGTGAACAACAAACTCGTGAAGAGCTACAGCTTCACGAATGCGACCAGGAGCATAGGGGTAGCAGGGCTGCTAATGCGGCTTTAAGAAGATGATTATCATTGCAGGAGATTTTGTAAAACATGCTTAAAAAGTAACTTTTAACCGGTGCTCATAGTTTCAATATAAAGACCAGCTCACGAAACTTCAGTTTGTTCAGAAGCCGCAGGTGGGAATGAATCGCCGGTGCCAAGCCTGAAAATCTGTATTACATTCAAATGATTCCGAACTATAAGCCTTCGCATTCGATTCGTAACTTTGGTTCTAGTTTGCAGCGTTAATCGCAAATTAATTACGCTATATAGTTGCCCAAAATTAAACACTCGCTGCTCACCGCTGAATTTCCAGGCCAATTACAGCATCTCGGGTTAAAGTAACTCACTTGAAATGGGTGAATCGAAGATAGTTTCGCTGACAAAATAACTAACATTTTGAAACTCTCCAACAGAGCCGAAGCGGACGCCACAATCAGCGTCGCAGTCGACGGTTCCCGTTTCATCAACACCGACGTCATGGCAAAGAGCTTCAGCAGCTTCCTGTTGCCCCCACCATAAATATTTTCTGTTATAATTCATCCTTCTTTTTTCTTCTCTCAATTATATCTTCCCGCCACTCTTCTCTATCATTTATTGGCGAGGTATATTTTTTTCATCAATTTATCGACGGTGTGAAAAGTACCCTGATTTTAATTCCTTGTTCTCTCTTTGAATATTTTTAACAGATTTTTTGACACTTCAAAAGTTCCTATTTTCTCGTTTTCCGCCCTTTATCTTCAGTTTCTTCGCTCACATCCTACTGTAGCGTCCTAACTTCTTTCTCTACCTCAAAATTTCATTAATTTCTTTTTCGTGCGAAATAAAGGTTTATGGCAATAGTTTGCTTTCATTCCCGATTTCTTTTTGTTTAGATGCTAATTGTCAAGAGAAATGGTGAACTACTGTATCTCTCTCCAGCAAATTCTGCACTATTTTTGAAATAACACTCCTGCACTGAAAAGATTGTCTCATATGCTAATCTTAAACACCAATGCACCACAAACTTGATTTTCCTTCTTGTAACTCCATCTGCAAATTATAATCACCAGTGAAAGAAGTGAGAGAGGTGACAATGTTTTCGCTGAAGATTTAAGTATACATATATATTTGTCTGTACACCCAATAAGTGTCGGAGGAGTTGAGCAATATTCATAATTTTTTGTAGGAAGTTTGGTGGGTTGACCTAGATATGACCCATGCGTTTCATGGTCGTCAAAAATGACGGCTATAATAGTTACACAACGAGAAACAAAGATCAGAGAGTGTGCATATTTCAAGGAAAATGAGAGTAGCACTACCATGGCATGAGATGAAGAGCACACATAAAAACGTAATAAACTAGAGCACTCTGAGAGCGCTTATCTCCGCCAAGCGAGGCAACTGTAGCAAAAAATTCAAATTTGCTGTGAAACCATAATTTTCATTGCATCAACTCCAACATCTGATGATCATTTGTGCGTTTTCATGGTAATAACAGCTTGTGCAATTTTCTTGAAGATCCGATCCTAATTTTTGAGTTATGATGCTAACAAACGTTATGACAAACATGAGTCAAACATACAAACGAACGAACCGATCTGCACCAAAATTTAATCATTTATGTCGTGTAATATTACTAACAACCCGTATCAATTTCTTAGAGATCCATATTAATTTCTTTCAAGTTATTGTGCTAACAAGCATAAAATTGAAAACAGTGACAAACGAACGAACGAACAAACGGATCATTACCAAAATTTGGTCATTTACTTTACGTTATATACCTAACAACTCATGTGAATTTCATTCAAATCCGTAGATAACTTTTTGAGTTATGGCATTGATAAAAATGATACAGACAAACAAACAAACAAACGGATAAACGGATCTTCACCAAAAGTTGATCATCTGTTCCTCCTAACATACATAACAATCACTGTAAATTTCAAAAAAATCTGTCCATAACTTTTTGAGTTACTTTGGTAACGGACAGACAAATAGACAAAGAGACAGACAGACAAACCCGACGAAAACATACCCTCGTTGGCGGAGGTAATTACTAACACCCATGTTTCACTGTACGTCAGCATCCCAGCATACTGAACCATGACACTGGACGTTGCAGGTTCGAATGCCAACTAGGCAGAAGAGCTTGGCAACGCTTAGCATGCTGACTCGGCATTTGATAGATCTGCACAGCTGCCGTGGGGGCACTTACCTTTCCCAGAAATAGGTAAGGAAGGAGGAGGGGTCACGTGTCATTGCATATGAACCTTTCGTCGTTGGCACCATACTTCTTTGTAATCTTTGGTCGATTGCAGCCGTACATTCCTCTGAGGCCAGTTGGTTAATATCTGCAGCACAAACCAATGCGTAGGGTTTCCAGTGGGTTTTACGGTCACGTTGACTTTACTTCTAACTTTACTTTCATAAGTAGCTTGGCCGCAATGTGATGAACTTCGCTTTCAACAGAAGCATTAATACTCTCTGCCATAGAGGTAAGGATTCTCAGATACAAGTTGATTAACTGGTGGAAGGTCTGCTAGATAAATTGGTAAATCAATAGTGAGAAGATATGCATTTGCAATCTTCAAGGACTATTTCACGATAGAGATAAAAGAACTTTTTTTGACTGTTGTGGAGTATGTAGAGTATTGAGTCTGGAAATTAAATAACATAAGTATTTCAACCGTCAGCGTGATGGAAATACCTGCTTTGCGTTTTAGCAGGCATAACGAAAAATATTGACAATATTACGTAAGGGAAATTCTGAAAACTGAGCTTTATTTCCAAGCAAGTTTCATCTCTTGTGACAAAAAAAAATTGTGGAGTTACCACTGTTAATTACTGCGAGTCTGTGCTCCTGTACGAATCTTTTCGAATTTCTATGCACTATCATTACTATCTTTACTGCGATTATTTTTTATCTTAGAATCTATACAGCAAAATACTTTCGTTGACACAAACTTTTATCTCGGCAGCTGCCTTTTTACAGCGAAACACCTGGTAATCGCGATGGTATTTCTCACGATGTCTTATGCAAGATAAAAATACGACGTCGACAAAACTATGTTCAATAACCTGCAAAGCGCTAACTTTGAACTAATTTTGAGAATGGGCAACTAAAAAAGTCTTTGGATTAATTACAGACTATTCATAACTATTTTCTATGAACACGAATTAGATTGTTTTACTGTTGCTGAGTGTGTCGTCCCCTAGAGCGTATCAGTTTGCAAAATTTTTACACCTTCCACACCATAAAATAACTTCACTCAAAACACTTTAATAAAACTCGCGGCTTATACATTTATTCGTATATTTATCACTTGTGAACAAAGCGAGAGGTGATAATATTTTTTATTTTATAGTCTGTCTACTCTATATTTCTGTAGTATCTAAGTCTTTCCACCCAAACAGCGCAACTCAATTATGCTGAAAACCCTAACCTGGGAAGGTATCATTGCTCAGGATTTCCTGCCGTTCCTCCATAACTTGGTACCATTATAATGCGAAGAAATATTTGCCCCTACTTTCAACAATGACGCCGATACTGAAGCTAATTCAACGCTCTTGTTATTGACAGCCTCTTGCCTTATAGTTAGTAAATAACCATGCTTACTTTCACCAAGATACTGTGCACTGCAACCCGAAATGTCATTCAGTTCTAGAAAAAAAAATGCAACTGATACTTTCTGATACTTTTCAACTTTACGTTAATAAACACAGTATACGAAAAAAAAAATCAGGCTTAGCTTAGGTCAGATGGAAAGCGCTCAAGTCCCAGGACACCTATTCAGTAGTAAAAGTGTCTTTACGTGGATAGTATTTTGTTAGATTAGGATAACAGCATTGAGATTCTTCACTCTACTCCCCAGTTGGGAGTCTCTTCAATTAGCTTCGCCACAACTAGCCCATAGGGACCGACTCACTTCATAAACGACGTTCCGAAATGTCGCTGGTTCTTATAAGGTTAATTGTAATTCAAATTTACAACTCCCGTGCGCATTATTTGTTCTGCCGTCACAACTGCACTGTCTCCTTTAACCTCGAGGAGGTTATGAATTTAGTTTGGGTCGTGACGAACGGAACACATCTTACAACTCTCAGTTGCTATAGTCAAACCAGCGTAAGCAGTCCTTTAGGGGCGGGGCTACTTTGAACGCAGCAGTGCCAATCTAATCGATTGACTAATGCACTTTAAGTATTCGAGTATAATACTATTTTATCGATTGAGACAAGTGATACCACGTGATTAAGTGAGATTTGGCCAAGTTGCTTTGCGTTCTTAGCCACGCCCATCGGACTCCTCACGCTGGTTTAACTATAGCAAGATTGCCTCGCTTGTTGTTACGAAGCTGGACGTTCTATCCCAAGCCAAAAAGTAAAGTTTTGCTGCTCCTGCAGTGCCTGGTCAGCGTTTCTGCCTTCTCGGAGACGGATGGGGGGGGGGTGCTGACTATACGGTCGGGGGTCGTGGTTATCATTGAGTCGTCCGTCAATGACGGCATAGCTTGGACAAGCTTTGATCGATTGCAACTGTACATTTAATTAGTTCCTAGAAGGACTGAATTTGCAGCACGGACCGCTGCATTAGAGTTTCCTACTAGGGTGTACGGTAAAAGTGGCCTTACCATCATCTAGACTTACGGGTACGAACGTAATCTTCTCCACACGACAACCAATATTTGGCATAGAGCAATTACGAATTCAATAACTAGTTACATTTGTAACCTCCAATGATTTGGGTAACTCGAACGCATTCGATACTCTACTGAAAGCAGATTACGATTCCCAGTTTTAAATTGAAGGGCCTTAAATGAGCGATACAAATGATAGAATTTGACTTTTTCTTTTTATAATCCCTTCCCGTGCAGATGATGCATTAAAAGGCTGCTATTTTAAATAATATTTTGTATAAATAACGGTCATGCTCTACTAGGTACATGATTCGTGGAGAGAATGATGCAAAGCAAATCGTGTATATAAATGGCAGCTGAAATTTCAGGAATATATTATATTTTTCCTTGTAGCTGGTGTCGTAACAGTAACTACAATTTTATTTAAGTCTTCTGTGCAACGGGCATTGAGATATATTATTACACTTTCTTATGACGTTGGCTACTTCCGAGGTAATTAATGGAAAAAAAATTGAAGGTGTCATTGATTGGTGGTGTCATATGTACTTCAAAATTCTAGAATTAACGCTAAAGAAAACCTTGTTAGGTAAATCCACTGTGCCATTGTGTACGGGCTAATAAATTATGTTTATTTGCATTTATGTAAGCATTCATAAGAACTCATGCGAGTGGTGTGGATTCTGCAGATTGCTGGTATGATAGAGTTCACTGCAGATACAGGTAGTCCTCGATATAGACCCCACTTCTTTTGTGCAGTTGCAATATTAAATTTTTAAAGCTAGATACTTTATATGTGTCCTCTTTATTGAATTTAAACATTTAATTAAATCAAGGGGCCTCTGTCGACGATTACGTAGTTGCAAATATAAACGAATCTGTCGGGTGCGTGGAGTTTGAAAAGCGCTTCTCAGCCAACACCCATTTGCTGTATCGATTTGCCGACACTCCTTGCTCATACTGCAACTCTTCAATTAATATTGTTGCAGCAGAGTCCATGGGAATGCAAAGATGTTTGGCGAGTCTGCACTGATATATAGTTGGCTTGTACATCATTGCGCAGCGTTGTCTTGGCAACGCCCAACTCTCTGTACCTCTGTTGTCGTGTGCTGACGCCACAATGGTTGACCGGTGGAGGCAACTTCTTCTGCTGCCGTTGCTCGTTTTAGGTTTACAATGGCAGACTGTAATTGGTGAGTAAAATAAAAATAATATATGGCATAATATTGCATAGCTACAGCATATAATGACCATAATATATAATGATGTAATAAATATCAAATGTAGTATACCCTAAATTAATCGCTAAGAATTCTCTTGTAGCTTAACCAAATTTGGGATCGTAGATAACAGTTCTTCGTACTAAGAAAAGCACACACAATTAAATATGTTGCAACTCGATACATAATTGTTTGGAGATGAAGTATCCGGTGTATTAACGAGAGAGGCAGCTGTGTGTACCATGTTTAGTAGGAGAAAGTTTTCGTTTGGTTTTCACAACCAATCGTGTTCGCTTGAACCATTTGTTTCTATTACCTAAAGAGTTGCTTTGGTTGTGGTGATAATAGTTTTCATTATGGTAGACAAAAAAATAGACAAACTCATTTTGGTAAATTTTGAAACCAAGAGGAGGGACTTTTGGTAATTAGCTCATTATTCCGATGATGCTAATGGCAGTCGCTCGTGAGTTATACAAGCAGCGCATGTTCTACCAAATAAGCAATTTATTTTCATCCTTCTTTTCATGTTTGCGCTAGCTAGTTAGTCTATGAAAAGTGGTTATAATTGCATACCCCACTAGCCGATATACCTAAAAAATGTATTAATTTCACTACAGGCCAGTGCGCAGAGCGGATGTACGCCAGTGACAGTTTCGTGTGCGTGTGCGACTCCAGCTTCTGTGATGAGGTGGGCAGGATTGCCGTGCCTGAGGCTGGCACCTACTCCGTCCACACCTCAGCCCTCGCCATGTACAGGCTCGAGCCTGGAAGTGGAGATATTGCTGATGCCGCTGGTGTGTTTCTAGCACTAAAACAACTTCAAGTCTGCAACTGAATCTAGCTCTTAAATTCAGTAGTACAGTAATTTCCTTAGTTATTTCCGTCACTGAGGTTACGTTTTTGTCAATTTTGTCTGTCTGTTTGTCTTTTTGTCGTCAAGTAAAATAACTTAAAAAATTAAGAATAAATCCTCCCAAAAATAAATTTACAGGAATTGTTAGGCAAAACAGAGGATTAACTTTTGGTGAAGAGCCGTTCAACCGTTTGTTTGTTTGTTTGTTTGTTTGTTTGTTTGCTTTGTTGGTTGGCTGGTTGGTTGTTTGTTTGCTTGTTTCTCTCTTTCTTTCTTTCTTTCTTTGTCTCTGTGGCTGCTTTCATGTTTGTTAGCAACATAACTCAAACATTATCAAATTGCAGAAATTGTTACAAATGTTAAAGGACATGTATCACAAAATTTTGTAACGATAAAAATAAAATACTAGTTTGAAGACTAATTAAAATTTCCCTTAACAGCGCCTGCGGAGGTACGCGCTCTCAGGCTGCTCTGGTCCTTGAATGTTATTTTCAGCTACTTCATGTGACTCTTGAAAATCCTGTCATAATCTAATCAGTTCAGATTAAATCCAAAATGAGTTTTATACTCGTACACCATTTTTTCTTACTTTGCTGTACAAAAAATTTGTGTATGAAGTCCATGTGGTATTGTCCACTCCACCCGAAGTGCGCAGATATCATGCTGCTGCTGGTCATGCTACGGTCTAGGAGGATGAACACTGGAGGCTTCAGGTTTTCTTCACTTTTACTGCAATATGTAACTAAATATTGCTGTAGCATGTAACTAAATAGTACTGTAGCATGTAACTAAATAGTACTGTAGATATATCTACAATTTTAACTGCGTTGTATTTTACGTGGGTCCTGTCTTGTCACCACATTTTTATCTCAACAACTTTGGCTGTAGCCTAATAACTACTCTGCCGTTAATGAAAGTCTTTAGCTTGGCTCAAGTCGGATCCTAGTTTGTCACCAAAAATAATTGCAGACATTTACACAATTTTACTATCATGACTGTGGCATTGCTGTCAAAGCGGCTTTTTCGGTTGTCTTTAGTTGAGGCGTAGCAACCAAAATAAATAGAAAATGCCTTTAGAATTTTTTCACTGGGTAATTTCGTTGCAGATGACGCGGCCGTGGCGATTACAGTGGACACCGCCACCCAGTACCAGACCATGTTGGGTTTCGGCGGCGCCTTCACCGATGCTGCTGGAGAGACCATTAACGAACTCTCTCCTGAGGCCAAGGAATTTTTCCAGAGGTATTTGGAGTTTGCATTCACTTCTAACATGGAACCAATAAGAACGGAGATTGCTTTGCTATACGGAAGACCATCTAAACTAAGACAATGAGGTGTGAGTGTATTCAGCAATAACCCACGTAAAAATGGTAAAGTACATATATGAAAATAAAGCATATCAATTTTCAAAGTGATTCGAAAGATGGCTTATGCTTTCAGACTTTTAAGCATGGAAACTTTTTTATCGTTGCTGCATATTGCATAACCAACCTTAGCGCTTTGATGCGTGAAAGTCTAAAAAACTTTGTTGGCACAATGAACAAACTATCAAGCTTTCGTTTTTCTACCAGGTAAGTGCGATGTAGACTGAAAAAAAGTATTCTGGACTCCTAAAAGCCTAAAACTTTTATATTATAATTGCGGTTTCATACACAGCATACTTGTTTGTTTGTTTGTTTGTTTGTTTGTTTGTTTGTTTGTTTGCATGTATGTGAACGCAGAACAAATATTGAAAAATGAAGCTAAATGCTTAAATAAAAGATAATAGTAGACGCGGGCTTGGAAAAAAAAACGACTGAGCTGTGGTTGAGACCTGTAATCCAGCTTCCTGAAGGATCGGTCAAGGTGCGGCTTGCAACCACCAGTCAAATTTTTCGTTTACTATACAATATAGTGTGCATTTTATTAAGATGTCTAAATCACTGGTTCCTCTGTAGAGCCATGCATAACAAATTCAAACTAGTTGTTGTAAAAAATTTACGAAGGCGTCATCACAGCTTGCTGAAACTGACCATAATTATTATGCTCCTTAAAGCTTAGTGCAGGTAATTTAATTATTACCTCTTCATTAATAGGTACAACGCAATTCTGTAGGTGAGTGCAGCACAAAATTGACAAAAACTGCTTAGCCAAGTACTGAAACTTAGCATTGTATTGTAAAACAGAGCCTATTGGGCCCCGGAGGGCGCCGAGTACAGCATCTGCCGGGTCAACATCGGCGGCTGCGACATGTCGCCGAGACCCTATTCTCTGGATGACGTAGAGGGCGACGTAGAACTTGTGCATTTTGCTCTTCAAGCTGAGGATTACAACTACAAGGTCAGTACCCAATGTACATTTCCTGATGTTCGTTGCCTACCTTCTTGTTAATATGAAATAATACGACCAATGTGTTACGTACTTCGCTGTTGTAACTTTCAAACATAATTATTGCCTTGAATACAAATAGCATTTTTTGAAAATTAAGAAAATTCTTTCAGATAGACGGAAAACGGCGCTCCTTTCATACTTGAGAGTGTACTAAATATTGTTTTGCAGATTCCCAATATCAAGGAAGCGATGCATATCAGTGAAGAGGAAATATTGATTTTTGGATCTCCATGGTCTCCTCCGAGTTGGATGAAGAGCAACAAGATGTTCAACGGAACTGGCTACCTTCTGCGAGAGTATTGGCAACCCTATGCTAACTACATCGTTAAGTACGTTGTGTAATAATGGTGTAAGTGCTACAGGCATAGCTGTTTCAGGGCTAAATAGGTAAAAATGAAAACCTTAAGCTCGGAAAATTATGCAATGCAACTGGATGAATGTAGTACACTCTTAGCTCAGAATCCAGGCTATTGGCTGCACATTCTTCTTCTCAATCCACCTCAGTGACTAAAAATTGTGCACTCCTAAAATCTACGGCAGTTTGAAACACAAACTAATAACTATTAAATAAACCTTATTGCACAACTCGTTCTAATTATATGAATGAATTATTGTGGATATCGAAACGTGGCCACATGATACTTTTACATGTGCCTTGGGACCCTACTATTTGGACAGTACGCCTACTACTAAAACGATGGGGCCCCTATTCGAACCGGTATATTGTAACATATAATTGAATCTATTGTATTATTTGTATTATTTGTATTATTATTTGTATCAGGTATGTCAAGGAAATGAATCCTATTTGAGATATTAGTACTCCCTAAAACTACGATCTTCAGGTCATGCAGTGACTTTACACACTTACTAATGATATTCTCCCTTGAAAAATGATTCATGTAAGTATCTTATTTTGCTGACAAAGACGCACTGTACTTCTGATCGAAATTAGGTTAATCTTTCAGAAGCACCCCATTACGCTCTAATTTTGCCTGTAACTAAGTTAGTTTAGTGAGTAGTGTCGTGTAAGCACTATCGCTTATCTTCCCTACAGGTGGGCCGAAGCATATGAGGCAGAAGGAATACCCCTTTGGGGCCTCACACCCCAGAATGAGCCTCTCTTCCCAGAAGAGGTAATAGTACCATTATTGCCTCCGCAGGAGATGTTACGTACATATGTTGCTGCTCGTGCTTCTCTATCAGTTAGTAACATAATTCACAAAGTTATGGAAGCATCTTCATGAAATTTACAGGAATGGTAAGAAATATCACCAGAAATAGATGCTTAAACTTTGGTGACAATCTGTCCGTCCGTTTATCCCTTTGTCTGTTCTTCAGTCTTTTAGTGACATAATTGAGAAATTTTTTCGATAGACCT
>LQNS02277216.1:5721525-5733087 GCA_001587735.2 Parhyale hawaiensis | reverse complement strand
TTGCCGCTGGACGCCTGAAGAGATGAGCGAATGGATCCGGGACTACCTCGGCCCCAGTCTGGAGGCTGCCGGGTACGGTGGGCTACAGATGATGGTGGACGACTTCAACCGCTACACCCTGCCATACTATGTCGAACCGGTGAGTGCAAAGTTTACTGTAGCTCTTAGAAATCCAAGACTAACTGGGTTTCATTTAGTCTGAAAATGTAATCTCCAAAATTGTTTCAGTGCCAATATTTGATATTCATATCGCCATTAGGCTGACAATTCCACGTGGGAGCGTTATGAACGCTGCATGAATCCGTTTAAAGTAAACGGTGACGTAAACTTGACCGCACCTGTACTGGGAAATACTGAATACACACGTACGCACCCACACACCAACTGGGCCCAGAAGAGTGCACGACTGTAGTCGATCACAGATCGTCAGGAACTATGGCGCCATTATTACAGGGAAGGATCTTATGTATAGACCCGGGTCCCCTAACCTCCCCATTCTGGGAAAGGCAAGTGCATCCACGGCAGCTGTCCATTCCTATGAAGTGTTGAGTCAGCGCATCAAGTGCTGCAAATCTCACCTGCCTGGGCTGGCATTCGAACCTGCAACGTCCAGTGCCGTCTGATCAGCACTCTAGGCTGCTGCAATTGGCGAGTCAAAGATTAATTGGGCTTCAGTTTGTCAGCGTTATATCTCTTAAAAATCCAAGATATATCTGCTTTTACCTAGTCTAAATATTCCCGCTTCCAAGATGTACAAACGCTTATTATATCGCTGATAGTATGTTTTATTTAATTAAACTTACAACTCCTTTTATCCCTCATAAGAGCAAAATCTGCTTGCTTTCAATTACGTAATGGTAAGCACGTCTTGAAAATTTCCGAGCCACTAAATATAAATCATTATAGTTTTATTCCTAATAATGACAACCGTGTGACATGTCCCATTTTCATTGCTTTTAAGCTTTTCATCCTTTTCCAGTGCTTCAACGATACCGAGTGTAGCAAGTACGTCGATGGCGTAGCCGTGCATTGGTACTCTGACGAAGATGATCCTCCTGAGCTTCTGTTGGAGACTAGAGCCCTCGACCCAACCAAGTATATCCTCTACACCGAGGCCTCCAACCGTAAGAAACTTATAGCTAAGTACAAATAGTGTACTCTGCTATCATATAAGACGACAGAGAATTTGCATTAGCAACTGAATGAGCACACGTTCGTGGCTAAAAATCTGTTATCACTGCTGCCAATTATTGTTGTTCAGGAACGCAACAAAGAAACTCGTAGCTATAAATTACCCCTTGTCTAAGGGGTAATTTAGCCCCCAGTAGTAAAAGTTTCCAGCACACTGTAATAAAATGATATTTTTCATCGCAGCTGTACATTGGCCCTGATGCCCAGCTATTGAACGCTAAATTCGTTGAAGAAGTTTCCAAGAACGAATTAGTTCCATACATTATTTCTTAACGAGGAGACCTTAACTGTACCACCAAATAAAATATGCAGATTGTTATTTATTATTGCGTGTTTTTGTGGTAAGTAAGGGGGTCATCATATAAGGAAGTTCGTCCTAAAAATATACACTGATGTAGCATATTAACCATTAGGAGTCATCCCAAAGGGCTCTCAAGATCAACCTTCTCTAGAAATTTTTCCGCATTTTTCTATGAACGTCCGGAGTATAGAGTAATATCTATGTCCAAATTCCAATTAGTGTAAAAGAGCGCACCTTCGAGCGCTGTGAGATATCACAAACACTGCATCAGTCAACCCCAGAGTAGTCAATATAGGCTTGCTGCTCACCAAATGACCGTTATTGCAGCATGGGTAGCACCGTCCGGAGACGACTACTACCTGGGCGACTGGCACAGAGGCGAGAGGTACCTTGAGGACGTGCTTGAGGTGAGCATGGCACTCGTTAACTATCTCACTCAGTCTATGGTACATTGCCACAATGATTCTTTCTCCTAATAGGAAAACAAAATAGAAGAATGAACCCTTGTAAGGAAAACTCCCAGCCTGAGTAAGATAGAATTATCCTTCAGCAAGAACTTTTACCTCTGGTGGGAATAATAGTATTAAAATTGGTTCCAGATGTAGCCAGTGAGCTATTATAAGTTTCATGCACAGTTCTGAACTTCTTCAGAGGCGTGTTGTAATCGTAACCCAGTTGGGCAACCGTAACTTGAAAAATGATAACCGCAACCCACAATAAGGTTGAGAGCGCGTTATCTGTCGACAAGCTTCATAACGTCACAACATTACAATTTTGTATTAATTTATTTAATTTATTGTATTAAATAATTAATTTATTGTGTTAATTTTTATTTCGTCGATGGCATTTTAAAGTAAATAAACTTATTTACCTACTCGGGGCTACCGAGTTTACTCGCTGTTCATTTGTGTGATTCTTTTGTTCCTAATATATATTTAGAATACTGTAGATATTTTTGTGAAGTTACCGGCTTAACCCTCACCCGTATAGTAATCATTGTTACCGGTTTGGGGTTATGAGCGGTGGGGTCACCGATATATATAGCACAGGTAAGCCAGAAATGGTGACTACAACGTGTCGCAGGCTAGGTCCATGTGGTGTTATGCGCACCACCCGTCTTGTGCAATGATGGTGATGATGCACATTCCATATCCACCAGGAGAGCCACAAATTGTACCTATTTTTACTCTGCGTGTGAAATTGAATTAGTTAGTGTATTTCTTTTATCCAGTTGATTAGAAATAAAATACGTTTAGATTCGGTACTGGTCGGTGTGTCTTAACTAACTAAAATTGGTAACACACTCTGCTTTCAATCTGACGAGGAAGTTGAAGCGATTAGCGGAGGCTGGGCACCTGAAGCCATTTGCAGCTCAGATGCAAGAGTAAGTAAGGGAGGCAGAAAGTTAGAGGCACTCCACCCTTTTCTTACACCTGCCGCCGGGCGGCAGGTGGTTGCGAAAGCCTACTTCTAGAATAAGAGTACAGAGCCCTACAGAGTAGTAACAATGATAGAATTTCTTGAGCTATTGCAACAAGTCCAACGTATCCCTTACTTTCATTGTGTATCAGATATGCTACGTTCCATAGTGTTTTTATGTAAGAAAAGCAAGCTTAAATTATGCACTGAAGGGATGTATGCTACCCTATATAGGAAAGGAAGTAGAATTTTGTATGTCGGGCTGAATACGCCTGTAGAGAAAACCTGCTGAAGTATTGTTTTTATTATTATTATTATAACACTTTGTTTAACTACTGAATGTATTGTTGGTGCGCTAATCATACTTTGTGAATGCTGCATTGAGTCCTTCATAGTAGTGTATATGCTTAGGTATTGAAATGGATAATTTTTCTAATGAAATAAAATTTTCAGGACATCAACTACTACTCGATTGGCTGGGTAGACTGGAACCTGGCCCTGAAGCTAAACGGTCGACCCCAATGGATCGGTGACGGTTTGGACGCCGCAATAGTCGTCAACGCGGTTGGTGTTTATAATCTGCTTATAGAACACACTAGCTTGTAGTACGTCACTGAAATAGACTGCAAAACACTTGATGGGCTTTGAAACATCAGTTTTTGCTATGATCAGGCCACTGCTCTTTCGATACAGGTTTCAATGATGATACCGGTACATGTGCAACGGTTCGAGCTAACATCATCCTAGTGCGCGTTTGTAGTATCGAACTACTGATTTTAGGATTGGTTATTGAGCAGGAGTTATCACCAAAGCTAATAATGAGATATACATATATAGCTGTGTATTGACATTTAATTTAGTAAAGAACTGAAAAACAGATACTTTGATAACAACTACAGAAAAAAAACAGGGTAAATATTTAACATGCCTCCCAAACAAATTTGGTACATTTTCATGTATTTCCACCATCATGGACAAGAAATAGCCTTTACATCAGTGTAAGATGATACATAATCTTCAGATGAGTTCTTGCTGATGACCAGCCAGTTCTGTAAACATAACTGTCTGTTTATCATCATACGCAGCGTAGAAAAACTGATATTCAGACATAATATCACCGAAAGACGGGACGTGAATTCTCTGTACGTCATAATTAGTGTAGAAAAATTTACACATAGTGATAAGTTCTCTTAGCACAATTACCTGTTTATTATCATTTGCAACTCAAAAAAATTATATATCAACGTTTGCAGACCGGTGACGAGTTCTACAAACAGCCGATGTACTACGCCCTAGCCCACGCCAGCAAATTCATCCCTCGCGGCAGTGTGAGGGTCGACACCGCGACCGACAGCGACGATATCAAGGCCGCCTCCGTCCTCAGGGAGGACGGCTCTGTGGCCGTCGTTGTCCTCAACAAGTAAGTCGTTAGCCACAGTGCTGTGTATTGTGCTGCAAATAGCCTGTCTTCGCAATTTCTGCGTTTAGCCACTTTCAGCTTTGTAATGCAGAAGCCACTTTCCAATTTATGCTACCACCAATATGAGAAACACACTACTTTGTATTGCAATAACCATTCTTGCAGTACCCATGCTTCACTTTCACGTGCAGTAGTTATCTCTATCTACTTTTCATTACAGTAGCGGAAGCATATTCGATTAGCACACTTTCCATGCGCCGCCTTACCTTATTTTGAACTTTAATATCGGACGCTCAGGTCAAAACCTTACCCCGAGGTTTCAGGCGGTAACCTAAAACCGATTACGCTTCAGATAGTTCAAACTCAGTCCTTATTTCAAAGCGGTGAACTGAAGGTTTAACGTTGGGCTCTCGGAGTTGTCACAGACTTTGGAGTTAAATTTAACTTTTTTGAATCTAGTGCATAGAAGGCACGCTCACCAAGAAAAATTAACTGTCGAAAATTTTCAACAGAGCCGAAGCGGACGCCACAATCAGCGTCGCAGTCGACGGTTCCCGTTTCATCAACACCGACGTCATGGCAAAGAGCTTCAGCAGCTTCCTCTTGCCTCCCCAATAAATTTTTTCTTCATTTGTGTTCTCCTTCTTTCATTTTTCTCTTTTCCAATTATCTTTTCAGCACTTTCAAAGTTTTCCATTTCTTTAATTTTCTATGCCATATAGTGACGAAGTTTTTTTTCTGCATCTGTAAATTTTTCATGCAGTAAACAGTTCCTATTTCTTTGGTTTCTTGCACAGTTTGAGTTTTTCTTTCTTGCATTAGAACATACTATTTCTCATCTTCTAAAGTTTCCATTTTCTCTTTTACTCTTTACTGTGCAATTTTCTTCGCACACCACACCCAATAAGCTTTTCTGTCTTTAAATTTTTCTCCTTTAAAGACCGTTATTTTCTTTTCTTCCATAAAAATAAAGCCTAATGTAAATTGTTTGTTTTTTCTCCTTGTGCGGTTTTAGCTTTTCATATCCGAATTGTCATTTGAAGAGATTATCACAACAGGGATAGAGAGAGACAGAAAGATAGATCTCACTTCTATTTAATTCAAAATAAACTTCTTTTTTACATAGAAGCGTTACATAAATTTTTGCATATGCGGTGCTTAGACGCCCCTGAAATATGCAAACTTCCCCCTATTTCTTGTAACTTCATTTACAAGATTTTTTTAATTCATGTCTCAATAAATATTATTAAATGTATTACTGATTTATTGTTAGTCTTTTCGTGATTTCTAAAATTGTAAAAAAAAAACAATGCAGCGTAGTCTGAAACGGTTAAATTCAACGGTTATGCTACACACTTATCGATGTAGGCTGATACGTATTTCATAACCCTCTACGTACTGCATTCGGCTCCTGCATGAATTACGGGGTTTTCTGCGCATCCACCATAGAATAGTATACAGTTGTTAGTCACTTGGGTGATCGGTTGGGTGGTTGATTGTTGGTTCGTGGGTTGGTTGGCCTTACCGTCCCCTTATTAAGGAAAGTATGAACAAGTAGTCTCGCATCACTCAAAATATTAACTTCGACCTAGCATCATTTATACGCAAGGATATCATATAAGTAGAAATTATTTTAAGTCAGCAAACAGTTATATCCTCGTCGAATAAAACGAGCGTGCAAAGAGAAGTTTCAGATATCTTCAGTGCTTTGATTTCAGTGTTGGAAATGCAAAAAGTGCATTCAAATATGTAACGTTGTCGGGTACTTTTAATTGTTATCATCTGCAACCATTGCATAATTCTCACCGATATATGTCTTCTTCAAACGTATCAGCAAATGTACAAGTAAACCGACAGCTAAACACATATATAAATAAATATATATATGTACATTGGTCTTTACTGCAGTATATAAATTTGCGACTGCTTCCATAAAATACTTAGACGGTAAAGAAAAATCATTGGCTCCAGATTAGCTGTGAATTGCGCTCGGTGAGCTTTATTGAAAAAGCGCAATTCGAAAGGCGGGAATTTTCGCCAATATCTTAAAACGTTTCAGCAGAAAATATTTCTTCACACCACTTCTCAGATTGGATCAGTTTAATTTAATGTATCTGAAATATAACATCTTATGCACAATAAATTTTATTTCATCATAGCCATGGACCACACGATACCTTAGCTGTCCACTGAAATTAGCAAATAACGTTGATTGTAAATAGATTAAACTTCGATAAAATCTTTTTCAGGCAACAGCATGACCTAAACAAAGAGTAAGCGGTTCTCGGTGACGCAACAAATGTGTTTATCAGCAAGAAACACAAATTCGCAGCTATATACCAACTGTGGACGACGATAGTTGAAGCTTGGGACAGCAAAATGACCTATGATTGGCTAAAATATATTTTGCAATTTACCATTGACCAGTGCTCAGGCTTGCCTGTTTCATTCAATAGGTACATCCCTTGCGTCTCCAACAACAGTTTATTTTTTTCTTCAAGTCGGTACGCTGAATTAATGGAACAAATTTTGTCGATCATTTATCAATTTGCCATCAGCCTCATTTGCGAGGAGTGGACAGGCCAGGTATCGTGTGGTCCATTGAACGAGTCTTATTGCAGTCACTCCAATTTTGCAGAGAAAAAGCAGATCCCAAGCTGTAGTATCTTACTGACGGTCGACTTTTCATGAAAAAGATACCTCGAGAAATGTTGCAGACTTGTACTTTCTGGAAAATTGGGCAACAGGATATCTTGCCGACAGACCGTTGTTGTAAATATAGACCGAGAATACAATACAGACACTCCACTTTTTGTAAAACAAAAACACCACGAAATGCCGGTCAGAAAGTTTTTTTTATAGAAAATAAGACACACGATGATTTGAACAATGCATAATGTATGTACTCATGGACTACTTAATAATATTTTATTATTATTATTATTTATTTATTTATTTATTTATTATTAAAGTTATCCATGATGTACTCTGTTAAGAAATGAATCACCGTCCCTTAAATTTACCAAGCATATATGGATCACGTGTGAGAGCGTAGATATGCAGTATGAATATGATACCATCATGCCACTGGTACAGATATACTGATATCGAATGTGTTCCGATAACGGCTGTATTTTTATGCCAAGAAGTCCACTATTTGCGCCTTCAGTAACATGTAGATGTGAAGGTTATCTCGCGAGAGCCAACACATTTAGCGAGTACTATATAACGCTAAAGCACTTCACGAAAGGTAAAAATGAGAAGATATGGTTTTAAACATGCCAATAGCGTTGAAGAAAAAACGCTATGGTAAATTCAAAAGTATTGATGTTAAATCAACTTGTTAATTCACTCATATGTCCTGAAACCAACAACAAGAGAAGGTGCTTGCAGTCGTAATTCAGTTACCTATTTTTATGACTACCAAGCTGAATATTCTGATCTGTTTCTTAGGCCATTGAGGAGAATTTTATATGGAATTTCTAGGGGACTTTCTTTATTCATTTATAGGTAATCATATTTTCTCAGCCAAACAAACTGGCACTGGAAATCCTAGTAAAGGATGTTGATGCCCAGCTAAATTCGAATTGTCTCTGTTATATATCGTACTTGCTCGCTGCATTTTTTTATTTCTTTTATTTTTTTCTGAAAATTTTCTGATTTCAGGTTATTAGTATCATTATGTGGGTTCTCTTGGATTCCTTTCGTTGCACACATTTTGGCGATATTATTGCTTTTTTTCGAAACTATATTATGTTCATGGAATTAAAAATTCAATGAAAATTAGACACTATTACTTAAACAGTAAGTTAGTATCTTTTAAGACCTATATGTACAGCAATATTTTTGAAGTTTATCTCTACATCGGTACATATATTTACATAAATAAATTAAATATAGTCAATGATAAGCTTCAGATATCATTTTTATTTAAATATCTTTTCTTACATTTTTAATAATTTCGGCCTAATTAACTTTGGAGTTTTCCTCGAATCGTTTCGTTTGCTTCAGCAACATTACAAAGCATGGTTGGCGCGTAATTCAGTAAATTTCGATGTATTCTGTCTATGGTATATATCGACGACTAGCTGTAGCCTGTAATGACATATTTCACCGACTGATGAATGTGCCGAGCTCAACTAGAGCAAGTATGATATTTGCTCAAACGCATATTGATTGCCTGAAAGCCGAAACAAGCAAATGCACTCTCAGTCTCTATATCAGGGTAGAAAAATCTGATAATACCTTACTCGAGGTGATCCGTCATGGTCCTGGCTATACACTAACATGTATAGCCGATGGCCGCGCATACTATTACCAATCAGGGGCCAAGCAATAGGAGCTGCAATGCAGTGCTGTTGTAATGATGGTAAAACTCCATCCTTGTATCTAATGTAATGTAAATAATAATCTGCGCCCTGTGTACCGAATCTCAATATGTACCTAATAAAGCATGTTCAAATCATATCCCAAAACCAATGAGTAAAGCAAACTCTACAAATTCTCGTGAACTATCTGCTTTGATATTCTAACTGGAAAGTATTCATCGTCCAAAATACTAGGCAGACTCTTCAATTGGGGTGAAATTGAGCTTTCGAAATGTGGCTGTCAGTGCTTCGGGCGAATGCGCTAACTTCGGCGTGTTGAATCGTATTTCGGGCGTTAACTCTTGATCGATTACCCCTGAGACTTTCAAAACCTTGTTCTTAAATGCTTCGTAAAGTAGAGCATTAGGAGGTCTTCCTTGCTTGCTTGTTTTTGACGCTTGCAATAAGTTTCAGAGCAGGGAAGGCCAACATTGCTCTCGGGGGATCCGTGCAGTTCAAATCGAGCGGACTTGATTTAGTTTAGTTTTGCAGAGCTAACAGATGAGTCCTTAACTTATTTTCTGGGGTAAAAGCACTGTGAATATCCCCTGGCATATCAGATTCTTATCTTGCAAAATACAGTGTCATATGTTCTTGTGGGAACCACAAGCTGCTTCACGTGTGACAGTTTGCCTCTATAAATATTAGGTATAATTTTCCTGCTGTGCGGTTTCATTTCGTCGACCCTTTTGTGGCCTGAAAAAAAATTACAGCTTAGCAACAGCCATGGAAATGTTCTACAGGCAGCTCCTGTTGCTACCGTTGCTGCTGCTGGCACTGAAGTGGCAGCCTGTGCAAGGTAACAGAATATACATTGAAACATAGACTACCTTAAACTTGCTGTTAGCCACGCTCTCTGAGGCAGGGTGCAATGTTGCTGCAACTTTCTTTGCGGTTGTCATTAGTTATTTTGGTATTACTTTTTGTTTTTACTTACTGTTTACAGGCGGTTTATTTGCTACCTGTAGGCTCATGGCCCATTGCATTAATTTATTTTCCTTGAAATAGCTTTGTATATATTTATGTCTTTTTGGGTCTCACACCTATTATACCGATGCTGTTTAACAGTCCTGCTTGGGTATAGATGTGAGCCTGTTGTTGCAATAACAAATGAGTTTTAAATAAGGATATCATCAGTTCAATTAATATTATTATGAGTAATGGCCAGCAGGCAGATTCTTAACCATTGGTTGGACTTCAGCGAAGAGGCCTACCCTGCATTCATGAACGCATGCTGTGAACCAACTGCTGATACATGAGCAGTCCATATCTAGCGAGCATGGTGGACTCGTGATGAAGAATGAAGGCATACAATAGTGTGAAATAATAAAATTTCATGCTTCTATGATATGCGCTAAGAAGTTGATGTAACCTTTAATTACGTAGGCTGCACTGTATACCTAATGCTGTACTCCTATGAAATTGAGACGTCCTATGGCTGAAATTTGTTAACAGTGATACGTTTAACAGAAGATGAACATTTCATGGTGACGCTGAGAATGTTATTTTCTTAGCAGGAAACACACATTAATAAGCATAGGCCATCTGTAAAATGCAAAAACAAATTATGATCAATTAAGCCATTTTGGCATTAAAGACTTGTAACCCACCTTTGACCTGTAAGTGTGATTTGTGTTTCTTTCTGATAAGCAAATTTTCGAAGTCCTTGCATCACCAAAAATAGTTTACTTCTTATCTGAGATCTCTGCGTTTGTTAAAATGTACATATTTTATTGATGTTCCATCTGCGGCAAAGTCCCTTTTGGCACCACGGAGAACATTAAGTAGAGTGCAGTCTATGACGAAGCGTATTAAAGAGAGAAAGAAATCTCATTTAGTATCTCATTTATATGCTCTAGCCAACATATTAAGGGAACAGCGCCTGAGGTATTCAGTCATAAGCCTATAACCTGAGAAGAAAATAGCGAGGGTGACCTGCCTGTAGCTTTACACTCGTGGACTGTCGGTGAGCAGCCACTGTTAAAGCCATTATTCTCACTAGGAAAAACTAAGGTATAATAACAGTAACAAGTTTTTACTGTGATTTTAACCTAGGCAAAATACCTTTTCAAATTAGAACAAAATTATTATCATTAAAAATTTGCTGTGCATTACTTATTAAGTTAGGGTAAGAACTATTGATATAAAAGCAATACATACGTAGAATTTTCAAAGTGTGGAAGCAAGTTAAATGAAAATAATTTTAGTATAGTTACATAAACATATACTGAGAACTGTACGAACAGGTCAGTGCGTGCAGAGAATGTTTGACAACGACAGCTTTGTGTGCGTCTGCAACGCCACGTATTGCGACGAGGTGGGGAGAATTGGAGTGCCCGACCCTGGCGTCTACCTCCTCTACACCAGCGACATCGCCCAGTACAGGATGGAGCCCAGCAGTGGAGAAATTGAAGATACTGTAGGTCAGTACTTACTAGATAACCCTTTAATTGAAGAATTAATACCTAAGTTAAATAGGAGGAGACTTTTTGATATCAGAGTGTATTGTCCTCGAGGATGTCAAAAAGGGCTAAGTGCATCTCTCGAAAGTTTGGCTGTACAGGCGACAGTGTCAGTCTGTGTGTCTACGAACAACCGTAAATGTCTGTTCTAGCTCAGTGCCCATTTCTACCCTATATTGACGCGAGCTTGCTATGGTACAGGTTGTAGGGTATCGCGAAGACTCTAGTTGGACTAAAATTTTCATAGGCAGCGGACCAGTGACCATCACTGTAGACACCTCCACCCAGTACCAGACCATGCTGGGCTTCGGGGGCGCCTTCACCGACGCCGCTGGTCTCAACATGCACGCGCTCTCTGATGACGCCAGGGAGCTTCTGTTGAGGTCAGTTTCTTATATATAA